>JAMKCH010008206.1:0-82035 GCA_023653785.1 Ophioderma brevispina
CGGTTTTTCTCTTGTCACATCTCAAATCCAGGAAAACATTGTAGTACTCACTTCCAGATATTTCGACGATCCTATCAGAGGACAATGTTCACTGTATTAATGGAGTAGACAAATTAGAAGTGGCAAACAGTTCGGCTTTGTGTTGCCGAATTCAGTAGTTGCCGTTTGGTAATGACTTGGTGGTAGATCTGATCAAGCTTGTACACCCCCTCGTCTTTGTTCAAGTGTGTTCCCCTGCATATGGTCCATCGCAACACCAAGCCGAAAAGTTGTTGCCAACTTCTAATTTGTCCACACCACTGCATACATGAAACACGACTCCGGATAGGATCGTCCAAATATCTGAGTGAGTACTAGCAACGTTTTTCCCTATGTATTGCAATCATTCCCACATTACGGAAGATTTATCCCAGGAAAGATAAAGAAAAACAAAACACACAAATAAATGCGGAAAGGTGATCGCAAGAGACTCCCATTCGAGGGAGCTCTATACCACATGTATACATGTACTTATCCATATAAAAATAAAGCGCAACGCCTTGATGAAAAGGCTTCAAATAATCTGAGGAGCAGGAAACACATTACATGGTACCACAGTACGCCATTTATGTAACCATTTAAGTATGCGTCTAAGGAAGCAAAACAAAAATACTCGAAACCTATCAGCAAACCCGCCATCTATAATCATCCATTATCCTCTTGTTCTTAACTATGTCGTCATAATGTCGAACAAGGTAGTTGAACTATATGGATTGCAGGCTTGAAAGTTCATTAGCATGACAAAACAGTAGATTCTACACAGACCATCCACGCTAAGTACCCCTTTTGAGAAAAAGGCTCCCGACTTGTGAAAATTATTGGAATTTCTATAATTTGCACATTTATTGGTACATAATTCGGTTGTCAAAAGTGGACTGTTTCAGTTTTTAAATTATAGTATATTTATGGCCCTTTTGAAAATTAATAACATTAAATAACATTTTTATAAGATTATAAAAAAATGCTGCAAATGTTTTACTATTATATTAATAATATTAATGAATAAACCATAATCAGTGTCCTTACATATCGTAACAGCTTTTGACGCCGTTGGCACTTCTAGACGTCGCTGAATCTCTTGTCATGTTTTAGGTGGTTTTCTTTTTGTTTTGTTTTTAGAAACAACTTGTGACAATTAAACTGCTTTCTAGTTATTTATATTTTTTTCACTCTTGTCTTCATCTCTAAATACAACTAACTTAAAGGCACATTTCGTGATTCCAGCACATTCTGTTTCTTCATGGTTCACTATAATCCTTAAAAACTTATTCACAAAAGGTTCGTTATTCCCGTACGTGTGGTTTTGTTTTATGAGCAAATGCTTGTTTCCCCGTCCCGTAGGCCATGTACTTTAATACAAAGTTGCGAATTTCGTACAGATGCGACCGAATTTTGCAACATATGGATTAGGCTAACGTGTCAAATTTATATAAAACTCTTTTTGGGACGAGGTTGTGTATCACGAAATGGCCCTTAAAAAGCGCTTTTAACTTACCGTTTTCTGAACTGGAATTTGTGGTGAGTCATCTGGTGGTAACGGACCAACTATTGGAAATCCTGGAGTAGGCTACGTCATTCTTGCTGTTGTTGTGAGATCTGGTGGGTCACCCTGGCGTGTCCTTTCTGGGATTACCATTTCGGTTGAGATACTATTGATCATCTTGTAATTGTTGTGTCAGTCGTCGACACAGTCCCTGTTTGGGTCATGTCCTTGGTAACGTCCAGTTGTACTTGTGCTTTCCGTCGTCCTGTTGTAAAAAAGGATGGCGTTCTGGTATCGGTTATAACAAGTTGGCTGAGTTTCTGTGGGCAAATGTCCTTGTTTGTGTTAAGTCTGGAGGGCTTGTAATATCAGTCGTAGACCCTCTGTTCTCTCAGTTATTACAGTACTGGATATGGTAGAACCTGTGGTTGCCTCTGTGTTTCTGTAGTTTGTTGTGTGCTACCATGTGTAATGATTGTCGAAATGTCGGTATCTCTTGTTGTACTCTCCGTTACAGCAGAAGTTGTTAGAGAAATGTTGATTCAATGGATTTTGTTGTTGTTCCTCGACGGTTCTCTGTAAATACCGTTCTCGTTTGCGTTGGTTCAGGGGGACTAGTTATCTCTGAGGGAGTTTGCTCTGTAGTATGGGGTCTGGTAGATACTTCCGTTGTGCTGTCTGTTGTGGTATATGTAGTACTGGATATGGTAGGACCTGTGGTTGCCTCTGGTGTTTCTGTAGTTTGTTGTGTGCTACCATGTGTAATGATTGTCGAAATGTCGGTATCTCTTGTTGTACTCTCCGTTACAGCAGAAGTTGTTAGAGAAAATGTTGATTCAATGGATTTTGTTGTTGGTTCCTCTGACGTGTACTCTGTAAATACCGTTCTCGTTTGCGTTAGTTCAGGGGGACTAGTTATCTCTGAGGGAGTTTGCTCTGTAGTATGGGGTCTGGTAGATACTTCCGTTGTGCTGTCTGTTGTAGTATCTGTACGGCTTGAGGTTTTACTTGTATCAGCTGGTACTGTAGTTGGGTATGTTGAAAATACCGTCACTGTTTGTGTTAGTTCAGGAAGACTTGTACTGTCGGTAGTAGGGACATCTGTTCCACCAGTCCTTTCAGTACTGAATGATGTGGTAACATCTGTGCTCCTCTCTGGCGTTCCTGTAATTTCTTGAGTTCTAAAGGTTGTTTGTACTGTTGTTATTACTGTATTTAATGTTGGTTCTCCAGTTGTTGTTTTTTGAGTACTGGTCAATCCTGTTGGTCTATCAGTTTCTGTGATCTCTGTTGTCCCTACGATGGTTGAGGTTTCGGAGGTGGTTTCATCCGAAAATGTTGTCGATTCCGGAATATTTGTGGTTGTATAGTCGGTAATGGTCGTCGTCTGTTTTGTTTCTTTGGTTACTTCCTGTGTATTTGTTAATCCCGGGGTTGTGGTAGATTTTGTTGTCAATGCCATTGTTGAGCTTTCGAAGGTGGTTTCATCCCCATTTTGTGTAGTTTGGGTACCTGTTGTTAAAACAGTAGCTATAGTTGGTGTGTCATTAGACGGAGTATTCTGTGTGATAGTACTAACGCTATTGGTGGTAGGTTCGTCTATCGTGGTTAAATCAATTGTCTTACTTGCTGTTTCTTGAGTAGATGTTAAATCCGTGGGTTCATTAGATGCGGTAGTAAATGCGGTTGTCAATATCAATGTTGAGCTATCGAAGGTAGTTTCACCCCCATTCTCAGTTACCATAGGTGTGTTTTTGCTACCTGTTGTTGTGGATGCAATAGTGCTAACTATATCAGTGGTAGTTTCGTCTATTGTACGTGTTGTTTCACTGGTTGGTTTTGTAGTGGATATCAATCCCGTAGATTCATCTATTGTGGTTAATTCTGTTGTCAGTATCAATGTAGAGCTATCGAACGTGGTTTCATCCTCTCTTGAGGTGACCGTATGTGTGGTTTCGCTACGTGTTCTCGAGGTCGTGTCTTCCACGGTTGTGTGATCGGAAGTGGTATTTGATGCAGTAGTGGTAACCGTATCTGTAGTTTTTTCGTCTATTGTTGTAATCTCTGTTGACGTATCCATTGTAGTTTCAGGATCTGTAGAATCAACAGTTGTTGACTCCCTTGTAATATCTATTGTTGTTAACATTGTTGTCATCTCTTGAGTAATATCCAATTCTGAAAGAAAAGAGAAAGTCGGTTTATATTCGTTTGTAAACCATAACATACATTGCAATTACATTGCAGATAGATGCACGTAGTGATTGTCTAAGCAATGGCAAATGAGTTTCCGTAACCTGACCCATATGACACACTTTTTCTGACACACTTATAAATTCGGAAACCTTAACGGAATAAACATGTGCTTGATTCCGTGAAGTGTTTCCGACTTCATAAGTGTGTCAGAAAAGTGTGTCAGATGGGTCAGGTTACGGAAACTCCCTTGAATAATATAGCCAGTACTGTTGTATAGTGCTCTTACCACAATATTTTTTATGGTTTTACTAAAATTCAATGAAGCATGTTATTGTTGTCAACTGTGAAACAAATTCCATGCCAAAAACATTAAATATCATTGTTGTTGTCGTTTGGTCCACTAAAAGGTAGTGGTTTCAATATACCTAGACGAGGTTATATCTAATTTATAAAAAAGTCGAAATATTCCATAGTGGTTACTACATCTGGGCAATGTTACCATGAATGTCATGAAAAATAGCACAAACTCATTATTTTGCTTAAATTAGTGTTTTTAATAATTTTCAATGTTTTTTTCTATCTGACAATTAGATCATCATCATCATCATCATCATCATCATAACGGTGGAATAAGGGGAAATATTAATCATTCATTAGTTTATAATGAGCTCATTTTGTTATTTAAATTAATTAATATCATATCCCTTGTTATTCCACCTCATTTGCATAAATTACTATTCATATCCATTGACGGAATAAACGCAAACAAATAGATGCCTTAAGGGGGCACAGAATTTCGCCTTAACGCCAACTTTCGTGCATAACAAAAGATAATTTCCCCTTAATGCTGAATAATAATGATGATGATGACGAATATGCTAATATAAATTTTGTATGCCTCAATAAAACAAATGGTATAACGTCTGCTGGATAAGCCCTTCGAAAAGTTTCCGTGTACTTCCTTCGTTTTATTTATTGTATCATTGCTGTTTAAAAGGTACTTGTTACATTACGTGTTCTTTACTTGTGAGAGCCTATGAAGTTATGCATGTACCACCAACTCACCAGGTGTTGTGGGATACAAACTTGTGGTATTTATGGTAGAAGCGAAATGCATATTGTAAAACCATATTCATTAATGTGCTAATATTGATGGTTAACCATTAAAACGGCAGTTTTTTGTTTCTATCATTGCAAGAAGTGGATTTGGAAATTACATTTTCAGGAGGATAATGAGCTATAATGAGAAAAATACGGCCTTTCAATCATTGGATACCAAAATTGATACTAATTCTGGGTAAATCAGGAGGAGTCCCAAAGGCGATCGAAACAAAGCAATACATGTTCTGTATAACTCCATAAACAACTCGTATACAATCTGTGGGAATCATCTATCATTCCTTGTTCATGTGGCTCAGTGATCGCTATATACTTCTAGATTAGCTATACACAACAGTAACTGAATATTAAATGAGTGAAGCAACCGGCGGACATTTTGGTATACCCAACACAATAGCATTCCAGAGACACCTGTTCAGACACTTGTTCAACAGAAGTTGTATCTCGAGTGCCCGTTTTAGGGACATGCCATCCCATACTCGCGCAACTTCAAATACATTACACTCACTGAATTGGCTTGATTCTGTACTCTATTATGCCGAATTACTATAGCACGTTTTGTGTATACGTCCTGCTTGGGATCTTTTGCAATGGCCGTCAGTGCAGTATGGAGCCCAGGTTATCATTCCATTGCACAGAGATCAGTGATGTGGCTCCACCCATAAACAAATGGTTCATTAATTAAAATATTAAAGCAATTGCATTAAGTGCAGCACATAAGGTTTAAATAAAATTCACCAAAGGACAGGTACTATAGACTTACGGATTTGGGAGTTTACTTTTTTTTTGCATTTGATAAATGTAATATGCGAATATTTTGCGCCACGCTTTCAAGTTCTTTCGCGAGTATGACGATAAAGTAATAGCCTTATCCGATTGCGAACCAGGTAATCCGAAACTAGCATTTGACGCGTGAAATGTCACATATGTGTTTGCTCTATTTCAATCTATAAATACACTTTTAGTATTTTATCAATACCGTCAAATATTTGCATTAAACGTAAAGTCATAGATATGACTAACAAAATTAAAATTATATGATTATTTTACGTCCTGAAAATGAACCGATTGCTAGAAAGAATGCATAATGTTTGAATTAAATCAAAAGTATTCGCGGTAAAAGTTCATAAAAAAAAGTCAAATTATTCCTATATCTCGGGTCAAAG
This sequence comes from Ophioderma brevispina, assembly GCA_023653785.1. Classification (NCBI taxonomy): domain Eukaryota; kingdom Metazoa; phylum Echinodermata; class Ophiuroidea; order Amphilepidida; family Ophiodermatidae; genus Ophioderma; species Ophioderma brevispina. The sequence goes on from JAMKCH010008206.1 coordinate 6,001, forward strand.
AACGCTTGAATTTGAACTGCGGACCCAAAATCAAAGAAAAGATAACGTAGAACAGATTAAACTTCCTCTTACAGACCGTAGTCATAGTTAGATGTAAACATATGATACATAGCAGCCAATGTTGTTTAAAGGCGATAAAGGATATGTTAAATGGGTATAATAATGACCACTAAACAAACAGAAGTTTCGACATGTGCGATCTGGTGATAAATGGAATGTCATTTCTAGCTATATTAACCACTAGATTACATCAGACACTATCAGTGATTCACCCGAAAGAGTAAAAGCATTTGAAATTCGCATACCGTAGCTTAAAAGTGAAGGAGCCGGGTGAGGGATAAGTCTGCAGAATTTTCTAGTGAAAAAAATGACAGAAAAAGAAGAAAACAGCGGTGTTCAAAGATACAAATTACGTGTTGTAGTAAGTGTCCGTACGAAAAATATCAGATTTTTGTCCTTATTTGGTTGCTTTTGGTCTTATCACTTGTTGTAAGCTATGTTAGGAAACCTATACTTGTTACAGACAAGCAATAATCTGATTTTGATGATTTTCTCTATTTTCTAGTTTAGCAAATCAAATTACAATGAGCTTAGAATGCTAAATTTTTAATGAAAGGGAGATATAAGATCTGTCTTTTAAACATTAAGATATGAAATATATAATTTTTAAATAACATTATTCATCTATTGATAAAAGTAAAAATTCGAATGTCGACTTCCACGAAGACATTATCTATGAAATACGCATACTAAACTCATTCATCCCATATCCCAATGTCTCAAATATCCCATGTCTCAAAATGTCTCAACTAGTTGGTTTTCTCATCAGATGCACCAGGAAGATGCACTTTTCTGCTCTTTTGAATCTTTACAGGGCTCTTGTACTACCTCACCTTGTTCACTGTGCTGTTTGGGCTCCTTACAATACCAGTTACATTGATAGACTTGAGAAAATTCAAAGAAAAGTAACCCGTGTTCTCTTTTACAGGAAAAAGCGTCTTGTGGAACGTGTTGAATATCTTGATAGGCTGTCTGAGTTTGGTTTGCTTGGAGTGGCTGATTTGTTCAATTTTCAGCGTCTACAATTTTGTTTCAAGCTTCTAAATGGTGTTGGTCCTTCTTAATTTTTGGACGTTTTTCGCAAAAACCGCATCTCTATTGCATTTACATTAAATCACATTAGATTTGAATTCAAGTCTAATATGATTGAATCTAAGGCAAATGTCATTTCATTTTAAACCTATTTTGATTGGTCCCTATTAACTACAATCCTAAAGGATTAGTTAAACTTTTAAATCCACTGAAAATTTAGAGTGTGCGATCATGCATATGGATGTCTGGATGGGATAATTATTGGAAGGCTACTAATTAATCCACTTTCTCTACCATCTGAACCGAATCGTCAATGAACTTCCAAGTTAGCGGAGTGATAGAACATGATGAGGTCATGTGCTGTATACTGTTTGTACAGGTTATGAATATTAATGAATACATTTGCATACTTTCAATAAAATGTGATTAAACCACCATTACCAGGGCCCCCGATTTTACCGGCAGTGGCCAACATTTTGGTGTGGGAAGCCTGAAAGCTACTATTTGGTGAGGATGTCATAAGTGAAAACGTGCCCCATTTTGTTCGACCAATATTAGTCTTGCACATTATTCTATGTGGGCTAAAAAATAACGATTTTGGTACAACGAGAGATTTCAAATAACAGTTGTCCCTAAAAAATATGAACATTCTGATTTTTGCACTGGTGTAAAGCTTTCTATCAAAAAATATTCCCATCTGAAAGGATTAAGCTGAGAACTCTTTCTTTGGTACCAAAATTGTGAAATTTCGAATTTCCTATATGAGCAAATACGAAATTCAGCCAATGTTTTCTATTGAAATATAAGCATATAAAAATCACCTTTTGTTTTCATTTTAAGTTTTTTCTGTAGGCAAATAAAAGGTAGGGAATCTATTGCATGTCTAATCTATATGAAATCACTACATATCACAGAAAATATCGACGACTTGAAATCTCTCGTTGCACCTTTAATATCAAAGCGGATTCAAATATCGGACGTGAAACTTTACAGATGGGTATGGGGTCAAGGTTATTCAATCAAGAGGAAAATGTTGTATAATAAACCGGGCCACCCCCCCCTTTAATTACGCACCGCGTAATTCCTTTGTGTTGACGTTCCGTATACAATAACCAGACCTTAAACGTCAGTTTTGACAGATGTAGATGTGTCCTATTAGTGGAGCGGTTTGGACTGCAAAATTGTCGATAACCCCTCCTGCCGTACAACAAAACGCAACCACTTCTATTCGAAAGATAGTATAGGTTTTCCCGGCCAATTTCGCACTTTTATCAACCAAAAAAAAATATTTGGCAATCAATTTCGCACGTTTTTGGGCTTTTAATTATGAGCATGTTTGTGCTACACTCATTAGGATGATTATGTAAAACTTTCAAATGAATACTTTTTATCTTTAATCATGATCCATTCCTTTCAGAAAGGTCTACATTTTGCTGTTTTTTTTTTAAATAAGGCTACCATCAGGTCATTTAATTCCATTACATCTATGTATCAGTCATATAATATTGTTCAATGCCGAAGTGCTGAGGAAGGAATGATTTTCCCCTGACAATATGATTAAAATCAAAATATTGCTAATTCAAAAGAACATTTTTTCATTTTTGTTATCTCAATGGCGAAATAGAAAACATGAATTGAATCGCAAAGCTAATCCAATTGAAATCGATTGAGCTATGCAATTGGCCGATCATTCTACGCGGTCGAATGATCCTTTAACAAAATCGAATGACGTTTTGCTTAATTGAAATAACAATATATGTCATCGTTCAATTTCGCACGAAAAAGGAAGGTCCCTTTTATAAAATGGAATACGTAAATTGCGAAATTGGCGGGAAAACCTATAATAAATAATTTTTAAAAATGATGGTTTTGGTCAAAAACTTTGGTGGCAGGGGTGTTTTGGGGTCAAAAAATCACGTTTTGAGCTAAAAACTTTATTAATTTCTTAGCCAAACAAATTTTAATCATGATGCAGTACTATCAATCTCTGACATTTATATTATAAATTTCTGTTTTATACAGTATATAAAAGGTCTAGAATTTTAGCCCCCAAATCACTTCTTTCCTAAAAAAACATCCTTTTTATCACATGTCACCACAACGAGTATTACCTGAACCCTTTATGCAATGTATAAAAACTATATCAATAACCAAAAAGCATACCATAAAAAACAATATTGCAATATTTTTACTTTAAAAAAATAAAAAATAATAATTTCGCTTAATTTGCCGCCCAAAATGCATTTTCGGCCTAGAAACCATGCCTGCCACCAAATATTTCAACCACAGCCATCATTTTCTTAAATCTCATACATGTATATTTATCCTTCAAATAAAGATGGTTGTGTTTTGTTGTACCGAGGGGAGGGGTAACTCGAAAACTAGAGCACTTTTCAAAGGTCGACCACTCCGTTATATTATGTGTAGGTGCTTGGGTGGGTTAATTTGGTTATAAATACACTAATTAGTATAACTATTTTTGCTTTACGGAATAAATAAACTATTTTATTGGGACCAAAGTCCGAATATTTATGTGACCAATACAGGATATTACAACTTAGGGTGTCTATAATCACGGACAATTTTAAAAGTGTAGAGTTCTAAGATAGGATTGAGTATGAACATATTCGTCAGGAGTTTTGACACTATATTTTTGCAATTTTAAAGATTATCACAATATTTTCGTGAAGGGATGCAACATAGATCTCAAATATTGAACACCATTTCTCTTACTATTTGTTCAATTAATATTAAAAATGAAAGCTGAAATTATTCTGAGCAAAATATGAACTGAACACGGTCAGAAAAGCTCCAGCGCTGCATTTTAGTTAATCCGAATTTATGCACATTTTGGTATCTGTCAATTTATTAGCCCTAACAAATTATCAATAGCCTAATTTTAATATCAGGCATATCAAGAGAACTTTTTGTTATCTCATCTTAGACAAACTATAATGACAGAACACGCCTGTTAAGTAAACTAATCGTTGGACCTTTACACGAATATGTCTCTGCCCTATTTCCTGACTGAAAAGTACATGTATTTCTCTTATATTAAAAGGCAATATGGAAAAGGAAATATAAGGTTAATATAAGGTTAATAAAAATACAGTACCTCATTCACCATGGATAACTAAAGGTCTTTTAAAAAGTATAACAAACAAAAATAAATTGTTATAAGCAGTATTTACAATGTCCAATTACACTGTTAGGGTTAGGGTTACAAAAGTTCAAAACATACTGAAATAAACTCAACACGGTAATTCGTAAATCCAAACGATGTTATTACTATAACAAGTTTAATTGCTCAAGAAATAATATGCAAAAAACGTGGAGAACTATCAATGCCATAATTGGCCGTGGCAAAAATAGAGAACGTCAAAACAAATTCAAAAGTGAAACCGGTAACGTAATAACTGATCCAAAAAGTATTTCTTCTGAGTTTAACAATTTTTTTGTTAATATAGGACCAAAACTTGCTTCACAAATACAACACTCTGGCAAAAATTACTTTGATTATCTAAAGGAACCAACTTCAAAAAGTGCTTATATGTCACCAATAGTAGAGGAAGAAATAATAAAAATTGTTTATAAATTTGATGTTAACAAGAGCCCCGGTCATAATGACATCGGTAACATGATTATCAAAAGGGTCATTCGAGAGATAGCCAATCCGTTGATATGATATGATATGATATGATCCGATGAATATTTATAGTAATTCATTATGCAGACGATTACAATCCACATTTTGTAATGACATTTCTCATTTCCATTTTTTTTAAATCTCAGCTTTAGACATGTTTTTTCTATTTTATTTTCATGAACTTAACTATTTTTAATGTATTAAGTTTGGTAAGGAGCGCAAGAAACATTGACAGTTTGTTGTAAAATGTATTACATCAAACTGTAAAATTTACAGTTAATTTGAATAAAAACCTGTAAAAGCTGTATTTGTACGGGTTTTGTTGGCAGAATTGCTGTCAGGATTTTCCTGTAAAATTTACAGTACTTTCCCCTGTAAATTTTAGTACTTAATTGTATAATTGAAGATTCATCGGTGTATAATAATGTTGTTACTCATTAAAATTCGAATAAAGGCTTCATTTTTAAATTTTGTCATTATAGGTCTGAAATATTGGACATAAAATTTACAGTACATTCCTGTATTTGCTAATTACAGCAAAATACTGTAATTTTTTACAGGATTTTCCTGTAAATTACACTGTAATGTTTTACAGTGATATGTTAAAAGGTTCCCTCCTTCTTTTTTTCCCCACATTTTAATCAGTTCTAGCATTTCTATATTTACATCTGTATATTACTCTGCCCTCTAAGGACAAATACGATGATGATCAATAGTCGCTAATGGGTCTACTTCCCACATATTTGTAGCAGTACTATCCAAGTATTTCCTTCAGAATATTTGGCTACAGGTATTTTTATCGAGTACTACCTCTTTCTCTGTTTGTCAAAGACTCGGAGACACTCGTTCAAATACTCACGCTATTGAGCTTAAAATATTTTGGCATTGATACCAAACTTCTTCCAGATTTATAAAGGTATTTCGATTAAAATTGAAATAAATTGAGCTAACAAAGCATCATATTAGCTCAAAGGATGTAATAAATTTAAGAAGTATTTGAAGTTTATGGCTTTGATAATTTTTATGCAATAACAAGTTCAACATACCACGCAAAAAGTCATAACAAGGGAATCTTTTAGTGCAGATTTAAATATCATATTGTTAAAACGAAAAAGAAACTCCATAGCAATTAACAAACTGCGCAATTTAGGTAATCGTATCCATTATGTCTATTTCTATTGTGTCTAATTTTGTTCAAAAGAATTATTGAAATGCATTTAATTCTTGGAAACCTAAATATTCAAAATAGGAATAAAAAACAAATAAATGAATCTTACCTGTGGTCTCTTGTGAATGTGATCCATGATGAATAAATACAATAAATATACAAAAGCATAATGTTCCAGAGAAATTCATTCTTATAAATATACACGAGTAAAATAAATTCCAAATTGGTAAAACAAGTTCGTAGTCTAACAGGAAATGTTGAAACTGGCCTGTAATCCTTCGCTACGATTTTCAAATGATTGAGTGTTACTTAGCCGGCGTAACTAGTTAATTTAAACCAGTTTGATTCTATAATTAGCTTGCAATTGTTTTTCATTCATCCCATAAACCTCTGTGATAGCATTTACATTATCAAATATAATATTAGCAGTCGCACTACATGGTAACCAAAGTCCAGCTGTCACGCGCAAAGCATCATGGAATGTCGAAACCTCGTGCTATCAAAGGTATTTTGTTTACTGATGATATCATTGTAGACTTTAGCTGTTGATATGGGCATCACCTAGGTAAACTGTAGCACTGACGGCATTACCTTTGATGGAGTTTACCATTTTCGAATGATTATTGCTTTTAAATTGGTGAGAATTAAAACAAAACCGGACTTTGGCAAGGTGGCCACCGTGTGGTCTACACGCAATCATTTTTCTATTACATTAGGCGATGATACTCCACATTTTGCTCAGAAGGGATGTGTGGAACCACTACGGCCAAAATATACAGACTGAGACCGATTTGTCTACCCATCCCAGGAGCGGTGCCAGGGTAACATCATAGGAAGGGGCGCAACATTACACAGATTAACTCATATAGTTGAACCAACCCTAAACATTTACGCATTTTATTGTTTTTTTAACAATACCCTGTTTTCCTTGCCTGACTTTTGAAACGTGCGAGTACTAAGTTATTGAACCACGCGTCGACAGACATTAACTTAGCTAACCCTTCGTATACAGGGTGAGTCCAAAAAAAACTTGACCCTGCTTGTGGTCCACGCCATTTTGATTATTAAGTAATATATATCTAACATATTGGTATAATCTGAAGCTGGGTTCATTACTTATCTTTTATTTACACAAAGATCAGCCACATCGGTTAGGTTAGACCAAGCTACAGTCGTTTTAATCAAGTAGTCGGATTTGCGGACTGTCCACGGATTCACATTGAAATGAACGCGGCGTTCAAGCCGAAGGACATCCGTGTCCATAAGACAATCATGCTATTTTATTGACTCTGCCGATTTCTTGATTCCGAAAGACGGTAGTTCGGCCTATACTTAATCGATGGATATCTTCGCAGCAAATTAAAGATAACTGAAATAGCTTTCCGCTGATACCACATATGTTGATATATATTATTTAAAAATCCAATACGGACACAATCAGGGTCAATTTTTTTTTTTGACTCACCCTGGAGCGATACATGTGCAAAACCGACATCCCGATTTATTTTTGATGAAAACGGCACAAATAGTAATGACTGGGGCTGCATGTCAATTTCGCGAAAGACCATCGACCACAAAATTCTGTTGCCACTTGAGCCATACAATACGTAGAGACTGGGAAATTTGCCCCCTCGAGCGGGCAGGCCCGTTACCACTGAATACAGTTATAGCAGGGACTGTAGTGAAAGTGTGGTGCATGGTCCAAGTTAAAATGTTACTTTGATTCATGCCGGGGAATACTGCTGCAATTGTTCCCCTTGCTTCAAGGAGTTAAATAAGGAATAGTTTGCGTTAATCCGTTATGCTTAGTTTTCACTTTATCCAACCAAACAGGTCACAGGTCAATAGAAATCAATAGCTGCCAATAGCTGTTGACTTTATTCGCATTTTTGGGTTAATCCGTTGACAGACTCCTGAATAAGTATGTTTTCGTTTAGTTATATAATTAAATCATGTTAAATGTTAATCATATAAATGATGAGTGAGGGAGAACTTGGAAAATATGAAACTTGCAAGTGTTGTGCAAAAAGCATGACTTAGCTGATTGATCTAGTTTCTTAAATGGACTACTGTGTGAGAACATCCCCCTGAAATGAACATGTCAGAAGATGTTTGCAGTCTGAGAACAATATGAGCACAATGTCTTATCTTCTCCATTCTACAGACCCTATAGAGGTACTTTGTTTACCTATAGGACAAGATTTCACAACCTGTTGATGAACAATCAATGACTTTGTGTATTGCTAGGTCAAAAAACTTCGATCACAGGATGTGGACTGGACTTCCTTTAAACATGTTTCAGCGAACTGAAAAGATTGTGAAATGTTCGTCTTGTCTTCGCATGTTTGTTGCATCAGGGAAATTTTCTAAGGAAATTCTGGTGCAAGTCATTTTTCCTTTGCATTTTGACAAGAGATTTCACAAGCGAGTGTATGACCTCATCAAATAGAAGGTGGAGAACTTTGCATCACATTTGATTTTATAAATGTTATTATATTTTATACAATTCTGGAAAGTTGCTGAGAATTGTCGAGGCCTGCCACAAAATTTTTGTGCCATTGGAAAAACAAGTTAACATAGAAGACCAGCAGGATTGTGTCTCTCTTACCAGTGACATCACCTTTAATGCACGAGTACCTGTAGGAAATAAAAACAAATTGTATAGACCTCAAGCTGCAGTTTATACTTCCATGTTTCTTCTTTTCTCCAATCTACGAAGTTTAATAAATTAATCAGCCGGTCTAGACCAAAAGGACTTTGCGATAACGCTAACTAGTTGAACTGTACAAGCAAGAATTGTGTCGCCAAGATCTATATGTGGACCTGATTCTAAAGACCCTGTGCGCACCCAACAAGAACTATATATTTAATATTCACGAGATCGATTTTGGTTTAATTTGATGTTTCATCATTTTCTGTCACTTCACACCTGTGGTTAACTTTTCAACAACGACAAGAATGATTAAATCAAACTTAATTTTAATTTTATGTCTTAAATCATTGTTTTGAAGTTTACATCTTTGTCAAGTCAATTTTTCTTTTCTTACAATAGTCATTGTGAATTTTGTTTTATGAACCACGGATGTTCTTTTTCTGACCTTGGGTAAAACGTCCCGTAACAATACCCAAACACGTAATAGTCCAAAATATTCCTATCCTTCATTAAAAACTATTCCTTATACTTCATTCTATTAGCTGAACCAACACGCTTGAACCATGTTTTTCCAAACATTGAAGCAACTTTAATTTTTGACCCTTTTTGTTTTTTAAAATTGAACTTTTTCAACTCATTTTGCAGGTTTACCCCATAATTCCAAAACTATAAGCCAAATGTAGTATAAATACCTACTTGGAATCCTTGACCCATATCAAACCGGGTGTGGCTTTTCAACACCAAGGAACATTTTATAAAATTTTAACCCCTGTGTAACCGTGAAATCCCAGCTGGGGGCCAAAGAAACGGAAGTGGCAAGTGCTTCCAATCCAATCAATTTTAATTGATTTACAATGCCTAAAGTGCTTGTGTACCAAAAATTCCCAAAAATTTTATACACCAGATCATTGCACACTCACACGAGATCTGTGCACTACAGCCCCCACTATAACTTTATAGCAAATACAATTCACACACAGTAGTTTCACAGGGGTTGTTTCTTTCGTTTGTTCTTTCTTCTTGTGGCAAAACATTCAGTTTGAATAAACCGGTCATTGTTAAAATTCTTCAACAAATGAATCCCCTTCATGTTTAACAATAAAGGGTCAGTTATTGAAAATCATTCTAACTTCAATGCTCAGTGCATGAACATAATGATGCTCAGAGATTTTGGTTTACATCTCTAATTATTATATTGCACAAATACAAGAATATTCAGCGTACAATTGCGAAACTCAGCTGAAGTTTTCTGTAAACAAATTGGAATTAAAACTCCAAAGTAAATTGGGCTATTCCAGAAAAACAATGTCCCCCCCATAGAGGGCGCCGGAATTCCAGACTTTATGTCACTTTTGAAAGCTGGAATTCCAAAATTTAATGTCTAATACGAGGTGGGAATTCCAGCCATTTTAGGTAAAGAGGGTGACGGAATTCCAGTGTTTTTATGATTTTCAGAGGTAAATTCCAGCAAAAAATCAATATTTTCAACACCCTCTATACCCCTAACCATAATCATCTAGGAATTCCATGTTTTTTTACATTGTTTAGTTTAGGAATTCCTGGGAATTTACGGAAGGTAGTGTCTAACTCCTGGTAAATTACGGAAAGGTAGGTCTGGAATTCCAGATAATTTATGGGAAAGATAGCCAGGAAGCATTCAAGAATTTTGTGAACAAAAATTTTTGCCCTCTATGGGGGGGGGGAATTTTCTGGAATAGTCCAGGCACTTTGCTTTCAAGCTGAAAACGAAAACCTTCATGGTTTTTCACTTTGACCACCTAATGTCATCTGTAAGCATAAAGGCTGACCTCAGAGATTTTTAAAGGTAATTATTTGGAGTCGAAATTAAATAGTTCAATAGAAACTAAAGATAGTCCCTAAAATGTTCAATCCAACAGGTCAGTAGAGATGGGAATTCGGATTTTCCGTTGTCATGCATAAAACATTTAACGCCTAGTATACAGTGCCATAGATACCGTGTATACTATAAAATGACGGATCTGGAATTTTATAACAAAGTTTTTTGCATTTTCTATGAAGGACATCGAATTTGAGCATTATTATTTCACACAATGATTCGTATGGACAAGCATTATAAAAAACACGTTTGTTTGGAAAATGAGTGCGCCCTCATCGGGAATATTCTGAAGCAGCCTTTAAAAAAAAAAACCAAACACGTGTGATCAAAAGTAAACTGTGGTCTACAACAATCATCTTGACTTTCTTCTGGGAAAGTTGAGATTTTTTTACTCGAAAACGTCTTGTGTAATCTCGGATATTAATTTTGTATCTGCCAATTATTGTCCACTTTCTATTGTTTGACACTAATTTAATGTTACATGTTTTTTTTACCAAAAACACAACCCTAACAACCCTAAAATTTCACACATTTATTGTTTTTAAGCAATACCCTGTTACCTGTGAATTTGAAACTTGAGAGTACCTACAGTTATTGAACCACGGCGTTAAGACGACCATAACTTGCTACCCTCTTATATATATAACTGTGCTACCGACATCCGCGATTTATTTGTGATTTGATGAAAATGGCACAAAATAGTATGACTGGGGCTGCATACTTAGTGCACAACATGCTTTGGGGTTGTCAGGGGTTTGGGGCAAAAGCTCCAGACGCTGAAAACGATAAACCCATGGCTTAATATCAAAATGTATTTTGAAATATTGGCAGTACTATTTTGCAGCCCGGCTGGCACATCCCCATAACCCATTTCTACGACGCCCCCCGACTTGATCCTTGATATTATCGTTTATGATTTTCTTGGCAAAACTCAATTTGGACAGTGCCGTTTAACCGACAGGGAATGGGGATGGTGTCTAAGTTTCGGACTTTCGCTTCAGAAACTATGTCAATTTCGCGAAAGACCATCGAGCCACAAATTTGTTGGCCACTTTGAGCCATACAATACGTAGAGACTGATTACCCGACGTATACATAATACAGTCAGAATGGCGTAACAGGAGGGGGCAGGTTCCCCCCCCCCCCCTGCCGACTTTGGCCGGGAAAAAAAAATTGCAAAAATCATGCGAAATCAGCCGTTTTTAGCCCTCTGACGGGAAAAGGAAAACATGGCCATTTGACCCCCCTGACAGGGAAAATTTCCCAAGGACTGGGAAATTTGCCCCTCAGAGGGGGTAGGCCCGGTACGCCACTGGACAATACAGATATAGCAGGGACTGTAGAGAAAGTGTGTTGCATGGGTCAAAAGTTAAAAGTACTTTGATTCATGCCGGAATACATGCTGCAAAATTGTTCCCCTTGCTTAAAGGATTTAAATAAGGGAATAGTTTGACGTATCCGTTATGCTTAGTTTCACGTTATCCAACAAAAAAAACAGGTCACCGTCCCAATAGAATCCAATAGCTGCCCAATAGCTTGTTGGACTTTATTCGCCATTTTGGTTGTTTATTACTGTGACAGGGACTCCTGAATACATATTATTTTTCTCTGTATTATATTAATTAATCATTGTTAAAATTTAATCATATAAATTATGAGTGAGGAGAACGGGAAATATGAAACTTGCACTTGTTGTGCAAAAGACATGACTTAGCTGATTGATCTAGTTCTAAATGGACTACGGTGTTGAGAACTTCTGAGATGAACATGTGGAAGAGTCGCAGTCTGAGAAAAATCGGAGCACATTGTCTTATCTTCTCCATTCTAAGAACCCTACAGCGGTTTCTTTGTTTACCTATAGGAAGCAAGATGCACACCTGTGATGAACAATTGAATTTGTGTAATTGCTATGTCAAAACACTTCGAGAACAGTGATTGTGGACTCCTGTAAACATGTTTCAGCGAAATGAAAGATTGTGAAAATGTTCGTATTGTCTTCGCAGCTTTGTTGCATCAGGGAAATTTTCTAAGGACAAATTCTGTTGCAAGTCATTTCTTTCCTGGATTTTGCAAGAGATTCAGCTGAGTGTTAGACTCTCATCAAATGAAGTGTGAGAGGCTTTGCATAACATTAGTTTTACAAGTTAATATTCTTATACCCCAATTCTGGAAAGTTGTAGAATTTCAGAGCTCACAAAATGTTGTGCCTTTGGAAAACAAAGGTTAACATTAGAAGACCAGCAGGATTGTGGTCTTTACCAGGGACGTTCACCTTTATGCACTGAGTACTGTATGGGAAAAATGTATACCAGCCAGATGCAGTTATACTTCCACCCCCCAGTGGTTCTCCAAGTCTACGAGTTATGCAAATTAATCAGCCCGGTCTAGACCAAAAGGACTTTTGCTATACCGCGAAACTAGTGGAACTGTACTAGCAAGAATTGTGTCGCCAAGATCTATATGTGGAACCTGATTCTACAAGACACTGGTGCGCGCACCCAACAAGAACTCTATATTTAATTCACGAGATGATGTGTGTTTACTTTGAGTTGAGTAGGGTACGAAATATAATATTATTGTGCAGTTTTACAATCTTGTGTATTTGTGATTTAATTAGCTCATATTCCTTATGTCTTAAAAATCATTGTTGACGTACATCTGCGTCAAGTCAATCTTTCTTACAATAGTCATTGTGATAATTGTTTTATGAACCACGGGATGGTTCTTTTCTGGACCATTGGGTACGTCCCGTAGCACAATACAAACACGTATAAGATAGTAAATAGGCCTAACGTCATTAAAAAATATTTCTTATACTTCCTTCTATGAGCTGAACCAACCAACTTGAACCATGTTTTACAAAAAATTGAAGACAAACTTTTAATTTTTGACACTGTACAAGCGATTATGACTCTTACCATTTTCGCAGGTTTTACCCCATAATTACCAAAACTATAAGCCAAAGGTAGTATTAACATTATACCACTTTGGAATCCTTGTAACCAGACCAACATGGTGTGATTTCAAACAAAAAGGAACATTTTAAAATTTTACCCCTGTGGAAACCTTGAAATCCAAGCTGGGGGCCCAGGAAAAAAGGAATGTGGCAAGTGCTTCCATCAATTTTAAATATTGATTACAATGCCTAAAGTGCTTGGTACCAAAATTTCACAATTGTATCCAGATTTGCACACCACATGATATATGTGCACTACAGCCCCCCACTATAAACTTTTTATAGCAAATTACAATTCACACATGCAGTTTCCCGGGGTAGTTTCATTTAGTATTGATTTCTTCTTGGAAAAAAACATATCAGTTGAATAAAACGTTCATTGTAAAATAGCTTCAACAATGAAATACCAGTGTTTAATCAAAAAGGGTCAGTATTGAAAATCCGCTATATCAAGTCTCAGAATGCGTGAAACATAATGAAATTGCTCAGATTGTTTTTTGGTTACATCTCTAATTATATTGAACAAATACAGAATATTCAGCCGTCATAAATTGCGAGACTAAAAGCTGAAGTTTTATGTCAACAAAGTGGAATTAAAACTCCACAAGTAAATGGGCTATTCCCAGAGACAAAGAAATTGCCCCCCCCCCTCCTATTAGAGGGCCCGCCGGAATTCCAGACTTTGTGTCACTGTTGAAAGCTGCAGTGGAATTCCAGAATTTAATGTCTAATACGAGGTGGGAATTCCATCCATTTTAGGTTTAGAGGGTGACGGAATGCCCAGTGTTTTTAGGATTTTCAGAGGTAATTCCAGCAAAAAATCAATATTTTCACCACCCTCTATACCCCGAACCCTAATCATTTAGGATCCGTTTTTTTTACCTGGTATTTAGGAATTCCTGGACTTTACGGAAGGTAGTGTCTAAATTCCGTAATTGACGGGAAGGTAGCTGTCCTGGAATCCAGATATTTTATGGAAAGATCCCGAATTCCAGATATTTTTGTGAACAAAATTTTTGGCCTCTATGGGGGGGGGGAATTTTCTGGATAGTCCATGCACTTTGTTTTTCAGCTGAATACCAATACCGTTCTATGTTTCACCTTTGAACCCTAAATGTCATGTAGCATAAAGGCTACTCCAATTTTTAAATATATTATTTTGAGTAGAAATTAAATAGTCATCTAGACCTAAAGATCGTCACCTAAAATGTTCACTTCCAAGCTCAGTATAGATACTCGGATTTTCGTTTTCATGCATTAACATTTTAAGCATAGTATACCAGTGCATAGGATACCGGTATAACAAAAACTCCGGATCTGGAATTTTATAACAAAGTTTTTTGCAATTTTCTATGAATGACCTCGATTTGAGCTTATTATTTCACACAATGATTACTATATGGACAAGCAAAAAACACCGATTTTTTTGGAAGCATTGAGTGCGCCCTCATCGGTAAATACTGAAGCGCCTTTAAAACTGCTGATCACAAGTAAAACTGTGGTCTTACAACAATCATCTTTGACTTTCTATCTGGGGACATGGAATTTTTTAACTCAAATTTTCTTTTGTAATCTCGTAATATTCTTTTGTTATCCCTGCAATTATTGTCCCACTTTCTATGTTTGACAATATTTAATGTTTACATGTTTTTTTTACCAAACACACCTAACAACCCTAAAATTTCACACAATGTGTATTGTTTGTAAGATAACCCTTTGTTTCCTTAATTTTGAAACTTGCGAGTACCTAAAGTTATTGAACCACGCCTTCAGACAGACATTAACTTAGCTACCCTTCTATATATATTAAATGGTGCTACCGACATCCTGCGATTTATTTTTTGATGAAACGGCACAAAATAGTATGAATGGGGCTGCATACTTAGTGCACAACATGCTTTGGGTGTGGTTTGGGCAAGCTCCAGAAGCTGATATAAACCCTGGCCTAATATCTAAATGGTATTTTGACTATTCTGGCCAGGACTAATTTGCAATACCTCGGCTGCACAGCCCCATACCCTTTTTCTACTGACGCCCCCGACTGATCCTTGATAATTTCCGTTTATGATTTTCTTGGCAAAACTCAATTGGACCGTGCTTAACGCCAGGAATGGGATGGTGGTAAGTTTCGGACTTTCGCTTCATAACTATGTCATTTCTCAAGACCATCGACCACAAAATTCTGTTTGCCCACTTTGAGCCATACAAGGACGATAGAGACTGATACCGACTTATCCATAAGCAGTCATGGCGTCCAGGCGGGGGGCAGGTCCCCCCCCCCCCCCCCGACGACTTTGCCGGAACAAATTGCAATCATGCTAATCAGCCGTTTTTAGCTCCTCGACCGGGAAAAATGGCCCTTTTGACCCCCTGACAGGGAAAATTTACCAAGACTTGGGAATTTGCCCTCAGAGCGGGTAGCCCTTTACGGACTGAAATTACAGTATATAGCAGGGACTGTAGGAGAAGTGTGTGGCAGGGTCACAGTAAAAGTTACTTTGATTCCTGCCTGAATCCATGCTCAATTGTTCCCCTTGCTACAGATTTAAATAGGATAGTTTGCTTTATCCGTTATGCTTATTTTTCACGTTATCCAACAAACAGCGACAAAATAGGTCACAGGTTATTAGAATCCAATAGCTGCCCAATAGCTGTTGACTTTATACGCCCATTTTGGTTAATACTGTGACAGACTCCTGAATACTAATATTATTTTTCTGTATTATTTAATTAACTCATGTTAAATTATCATATAAATTAGGAGTGAGGAGACTGAAATAGAAACTTGCAATGTGTTTTGTGGCAATAGCATGACTTAGCTTGATTGATCTAGTTCTAATGGACTACTGTGTGAACTTCCGGAGATGACATGTCAGAAGATGTTCGCAGTCTGAGAACAATAGGAGCACGGACTTAGCTTCTCCGTGCTAAGAACCCTCACTAGGTTCTTTGTTTACCTATTAGGAAGCAAGATTGCACACCTGTTGATGACAATTTGACTTTGTAATTGCTAATGTCAAAACCTTCGGCACAGGATGTGGACTTCCTTTAAGCATGTTTCAGCGAACTAAAAGAATTGCGAAATGTTTCGTCTTGTCTTCGTCATGTTTGTTGCATCATGGACATTTTCTAAGTACAAATTCTGTTGTCAGTCATTCTTCCTTGCATTTTGACAAGAGATTCAGCGAGTGTAGACTCTCAAAAGAAGGGGGGTGGAGAACTTTGCCTAACCTTTGATTTTTATCAATGGTTTTATATCTTATACATTCTGGAAAGTTGTCTAGAATTACCAGAGCTGCACAAAATTTTGTGCCTTTAAAAACAAAGGATGAACATTAGAAGACCACAGGATTGGTGTCTCACCAGTGACCTTCCCTTAATGCACTGTGAAGTAACTGTATGGACAAATGTTATACCATCAAGCTGCAGTTATCCTTCAGTGGTTCTGCCAATCTACCGAGTTATAATTAATCAGCCGGTATCGACCCAAGGACTTTTGCGAAACGCGAAACTAGTTGAACTGTACTAGCAAGAATTGTCGCCAAGATTTATATATGTGGTACTGATCTACAAGACCCTGGTGGGCGCACCCAACAAGAACCTCTTATTTAATTCAGGGGGGGGGGGGCGAGATGATGTTGTGTGTAATTGAATTTTTAAAGTAGTAAGAACTAGTAATAATTATTGTCATTTTTTACAATCTTGTGTATTTGTGATTAATTCAGATCATATTTAATTTATGTAATTAAAAGGCATTGTTTTGAATTTACTCTTGTTCAAGTCCAATCTTCTTACAAATAGTCATTGTGAATAATTACTTTATGAACCACGGAAGGTTTCTTTTCTGAACCTTGGTACGTCCCGTAACAATACCCACACACGTAAGATATCAAAACTATTCTATACTTCATTAAAACTATTTCGTATACTTCATTCTATGAGCTGACCCAACAACTTGAACCATGTTTTAACAAAAATTGAAGCAACTTTAATTTTGGACCCTGTACAAGCCGATCATTGACCTCGTTCACCCTTTTTGCAGTTTGCCCATAATTCCACAAACTATAAGCCAAAGGTAGTAACATTATACCTATTTGGAATCCTTGTAACCAGACAGATAACATGG
Source organism: Ophioderma brevispina (assembly GCA_023653785.1). Classification (NCBI taxonomy): domain Eukaryota; kingdom Metazoa; phylum Echinodermata; class Ophiuroidea; order Amphilepidida; family Ophiodermatidae; genus Ophioderma; species Ophioderma brevispina. Next base: position 23,500 of record JAMKCH010008206.1, read on the forward strand.
TGTGCTTTTCCACAAAAAGGAACATTTTAAAATTTTAACCCCTGTGTAACCTTGAAAGCCAAGCTGGGGGCCAAGAAAGGATGTGGCAAGTGCTTCCATCATTTTAATAGTGAAGTATCAATGCTAAAGTGCTTGTGTACAAATTCACATTTATCAATTTGCACACTCCACGAATCTTGCATTTAGCTACAGTCCCCACTATTGACTGTTATAGCAAATACACTTCACACATGTAGTTTCCCGGTATTTTCATTGGTATGATTTTTCTTCTTGGCAAAAACATATCAGATTTGAATAAAACGGTCCATTGTAAATTTTTTGCAACAAATGAAGTCACCATTGTTAATAAAGGGTCAGTTATTGAAAATCATCTATTCAATGTCTCATAAATCTGGTGTGCATGAACATAGAATTGGCTCAGAGATCTTTTGTTTACATCCATGGCCCGTACCAGGAATGTATGCGGGTGCGGATTTGACAGAAGGCGGACCTTTGCTTACTCAAAAAAAATATTGGCTCTCTCGCTCGCCGGTTGACCAAAATTTTCACCGTCGTCTCCAATTGTGAATAGGGGTGGGGGGGGAGGGGGGAAGAAAAAATTTCGTCCGCAACGTTGAGAAAACAACAGTATAGTAACAATCGGTTAAATAGCCGATGGATTAACAGTTACTTGGTCATTCATATCCCATGCACCAGAAACCTAAGCAAACTTTTAATTGACAACATGGACCTGAACATGGGCAAAGCGGACCTTCAACTCATAAAGCGACCTTTGTCAATTTTTTTGGGGGGGGTGGGTGCGTCTCACCCCCCCCCGCCCCCACCCCACTGGCTACGGCCTGTGTACATCTCTAATTAATTGCACAAATACATAAGAATTCGCGTACATAAATACGAGAACTACGCTGAACTTATCGTAAACAAAATTGAATTAAAACTCCAAAGTATTGGGGATATTCCCAGAAAGAAATGCCCCTCCTATAGAGGTGGCGCCGTAATTCCACACTTTTTGTCACTTTGAAACTGAATTCCAGAATTTCTGTTTAATACGATGTGTATTCCATCCAGTTAGGTAAAGAGGGTGACGGAATTCCATGTTTTTATTATTTCCAGCGGTAATTCCAGCAAAAAATCAAAAGTCAGCTTTCTCCAGAAATTAGATACGCATTGCTTTAGATACCTTTAACAAATTAACCCGTGCTCCTTCCGTGGATCGTTGCCGAATTCATAAGTGGTCAGAAGTGTTGCCACTGGGTCCGGTAACGGAAAATCACGATTTTGAGAGCAGCTCCTTATCACATGTTTTGTGTGGATCACCTCCGTAGCAAGTCACTGTGGGTTTCTTCCCACGGGTGGGTATCGTCCGTTTCTTAAACTATTTAGATTAATTCATTGCGGTTGTGAAGGTTGTCATTCATCCAAGTATAGGCAAGTGATAAAACTGATTCGCTGGACTCACATTTATTAGTGAGTGGTAACGTTTCGTAGCCTGACCTGGAATGCATCGTCAGATCGGAATGTTGTTGTTGGCAATCTAGTCATTAACGCTGGCGGTTTGTGTTGCAAAGATGTCGTCAAACTCACTTGAGTCCAATCTTCTTGTCAAGTAAGCTTTTGGAAGATTGCATGAACATCAACACACCACACCAACAAGGACTACGTCCTCCCACCGGCACAAGCAACTCTATAGTCCTGATTTTTCTATTCATATCCCAGTCTCGGATTTACCTTTGTCAGGGCCTTTAGCCAGGCTACTTTCAGATTCCTAGATGGATTTGGGGAAGAAGCCAACACCACTCGACTGTGAACAAATTCTCGCATTCACAATGAATTTATAAACAATGGCCTAGTTATAACTTTGAGTACCGTAAGTGCAGATTGCATCCAGGTCCAAGCACTGCACAGTTGGCTCCATTTTAATTAACCCGCAAGGTAGGGTGTAATAATATATATTATATATTATAGATATTATATATATATATAGATATCTATATATATATATATCTATATCTGAACCACGGAAACGGTAGTTTTTACTCTGAGTTTCAACCCTGTGGCGAATCATCAACTAGTGTCTGATGATCGCACAGCGTGAAACCTGAGTAACAACTACCGTTCCAGCAGGTTCATCCCTATATCCCCTCTGCGTTCCGAGCATCCGCATGACGAGAGTCTCTTCGCCTATTATCTATATAGTGTATGTGTACACCACTATCCTGCTGAGCCTGACTCCTCCATATGTACAATTATCATAAATGCCATTAACTTAATCAAAGGAGGAGTCATGCCAAAATAGTGTTTAACTGATATGACAAAATTTTTGTGCTCACCATTCTCCAATAATTTTCACGCTTCACCAAATAAATATTAACCTATTCCCCCCTTGAAAGTATTCCTAGAGTGTTATCAACAACATGATCAACTCTTTGTTTTGAAGTGAAATTTAATGAAAGTTCCCAAGACTTGTAAGATTTTATTGCTATTTTAAGCCATTCACGCATTTAACATTGGATATTACTGGTGCTACAGGTAGAAGAGTGTTTCGGAAGCACCGGTGAAGCTTTTGAATAGGAGCAGTAGATGGGGTGATGTTGTTTTTCCCCTGGTCGCAATTTGAAGCTACACAAAATGTCATCGCTGAGCACATAGTTTTTTGGGGACTCTCACCATTAGACTGTTCAGGCTCCTGTAAAGAAACGTCATGTGAAATCCCAATTATTGGGACTAGTTGACACACACACACCACACACACACCACACACACACACACACATATATATATATCTCTATATCTATGTATATATATTATATATATATAATCTGATATATATATATTATATATATATATATAGGATTAAACCGCCGCTTGATCTCGGATTGCGTAAATCATTTGCGCCCCCACGGCATTAAGTTTCTACACCATTGTTTGCGATGCGTAATGCCGTCCATATCACGAGGAATGAATACATTCTGAGACACAGAGCACTCGCAATAATTTATAACAAATGAGAGATGGGCGAACTACTTAAACCTCTGGTGAATTACTGCCATGAAGAAATACAATACGAGAGAATGGCAGGGCCACAACCCACGCCCCCCCCCTTAAGGGATAGCAGCGACTTGCGAATCCGAAACATCGACAAATCATCAAATTCCATATTTTTGTATTTTGTACGCATGGTATATGCAAAGCATAACCTCCGTGATTGGCTTGAAATCCGTGTTAATTAAAGACAAGCAGTACTTTTTTCGCGAATCTTTAATTTCTATACTGCTTTCAAATCCGACTTGAGATCAAAGCTTTCTGTTAATATCCCAGATTTTAAGCAATATCATTAACCCTATCACTACCAAAAACCCAAAAACCACACACACAAACATTATTTGATCTTTGTTTTCTGTGCTAGTGTAAAACCACAATCACTGTTATTGTAGAATTTGAGACTCATCACTGTATGTCTAATTGGCGAGACTGTAGACAAATTTCCTCAAATACCTTCATTTTTTTCACTATTTGGTGTTGTTTCTACATTAAGCAGTTATAGGGAATGGTACACACTTATCCCTGAGTATAATAAAACAATTTATTTCCACTGTTTCGATTCTCTCGCGATATCCGCCTGCTGAAGCCCGTTAAAGATTTTTCACTTCACTATTTTTTCAGTTAGCCAGGACCTTGTTTGTTTGCCATTTAATTAAGTGGTGGTTGCCGTTACGGCCGTTGCCAAGCAACGCATACTGAACCAATTGTGAATGTCGGAAATGTCATATCTTTGCATAACAACATAAAAACATCCATTCAAGACTTGTCTAATAACAGTGTGGCAAATGATTTGTTCCCCGATGAAAAAAAATATTAAAAAATATTTGTACTTTTTTAGAATATTACATATACTTTATATTAACAATATTTAGCGTTCGCAGTCCACCATGTCAAAAGCCCAATATTCATTTATTTTATTTTCAAGTATGGCCTCTTTTTAGAGGGCTCCAAATTGCCGCGTGCACCAATTTAGGGAAATTCTCCAATTTAGTACAGTAAACATGATTAAGTAAATCAAGCCATCTAGTCACCTCTAGTACTTTTCTGAAGGTATGGGCATTGAATAAGGGGAATTGCAGTGGGTAAATTAAAATCGGAATTAGAATTCCAGGCTCTATGAAAACATGTACCGAAGCAGAGGGACTCAATTCTATGCTTAATGAAATCATTCATGTCAACGTAAGCGCATTTGAAGCTGGTTTACAACCTCCTGACTAATCGCATTTTTGCTTCAGGTTTGAGTTGAACGTTAGGGACTTTGAGCGCCGCGGGTGTTGATGCTAAGGAACACGAAAGTCCTCTGAAAATGATGGCAACATGAAAAGCAAGATTATCTTAATTCGTTAATACCGATATGATTGGGCCCACGTGTTTCTTTTTCTGCCCCTATTCCAACTAATCGACGCGTCCCAATTTTCCTCTGGTGACACATTGGGTTGAATATACTATACAGTGTCGTCGCAACCAGATCCAAAACACGAATAGGCAAGAACTTTCTTGCTTGTCGCATTTATTCATGCTAGAGATAATTGAAAGAAAATGAGAATAAAAAAGGTGGTGACCTTTGACCGTGGGCCACTAGTATCACTTAAATTGAAACCTGTTTTTTGTGTGTAATTTTTCAATATCTTTTGGTCTGTCTTAGGTCTAAAAAAACTAGTTTCATTCCAACCGTGAGATTCCGAAACAGTCAAATACGAATTGCCTTGCGGTTGGCAGTAATCATACTTCCACTTTGCACAAAATAACCGAAGTGCACTTCCCTCTGGCTTTGTTTCGAACAGTCCCATTATTGTTAACTTAGTCACTTGATGGTAGACCATCTCTTAGACGGGGTTCTTCCATTCTAGGGAATCTTTAGTCGAATCAGCCTGTTGAACTTCCTGAGCTTCGTGTTTCCAGATACTTCGGGGCCATGAAGGTGCCTGAGCTACTGAATATTGGGTAGCCATTGCTTTGCTCCCTCTTCTGCATAAACCCTGGCCTAACAGGGTATTAACTCATTGGGCATGTAGATTACCTTTACCCAGTGTGTAAGCATACATTAGGTATCCCGCTTGCAATTTTGCACTTTGATAACCAAATCAATAGAATCTTGTACAAAGGCAGAATTTGAGGGCGTATTTAATGGTGCAATATTGATTACCTAACCAATTGAATTTCAAAATTCCTGGGAAAGCTGTTTAAATCTTTTGGAACTATTTACCATTTTAAGAGCTGACCTTGCACAGATTTTTGACAGAAAAAATCAATATTTGGGGAACAATCTTTTGGACTCACCTGTATGGTAGTTTGAAGTTCGTCCAGTTGATTGCAATCACAATCTGGGTCATTTAAATGGATTGTTGAGGAAAGAACTATATCATTGTATATACAATAATAGAACAAAATCTAGTGTCAAAATATGCATTGAGCGTGCCCAATTTATTGCAATGATATTGGCACCTGAGGCCATTGTTAGCCAAATCACGTCATTACCATGGCAACCCCACCTTACAATTTAATTGTGGATGCTTACATAACGAGAACCAAAGTTATTTAGTTTGATAGACTAGGATTTTTTAACCAGGTTTTTCAGTTAGCTAGTACCCGTATCTATCAAAATCTTCTTCTGCGCCATCATTTTGATGAATATATATGGCCAGACCCGTGTGCCATGGCAACACGTATTGTGAAGTTGAATTTGCGACATCCGTATTTGTTTTTTACAAATCAGCATAGAACAAATCTAATCTGCTATTTTGATTGCATCAAGATTTGTTTATTTCAATAGGATAACGGTATTCCACTCTGGTCGTTCCTACAGAAGGTATTTATGAGGGTCTCGCATTATGTACTACAACACACCATCTTTTGGGGGATCAAAGAATGATGCATGATTAACTGGAATAATTAAATCAGAGAACTTAACAACTTTTACGCACCCAGATATGTGAAACTTACTTTTTTTATAACACTTAAATGCCAAGCACCAAAGCCAACCTAGCATAAAAGGTTTCTAGGACTCACCGGGTAGCGGGAATCAACCTACGACCTTCCGATCCTTATTCGGACTGCCCTATCCACAGGCTACCAGATCTCAAATCTCAGGCCCCTACAGCACAGACAACTTTCAGGGACTGAATGGCATTGCCATGCTGAAATTGGAATTTTGATGAATATATACATAGTATAATCTTATACACACAAAATTCATCGGCAGGAGTGGTCTCGTCGGGAACCGCCTTGAGTTCACCGCCCGCCGCATCCATAGGGGCCGTCGACCCCATCCCACCTACTCCTCCCGAGGCGCTATTCGGTTAGTTGCCAATTAAGGCCAGTAATATACGGACTGCCATTTCCGTTTAGATGTTTTCTATTCGACTTTATCCTCACTGCAAAGACACAGGAGAAATGAGAGCCTATCCTCAAGCCTCTAACAGATACAAGTGGCCTCCGCATTTCCATATGAAGCATTACCCGCAGTCGTGAAGTTTTTTCAGAAATGCTGTTGAGGATTCTGACCTGTAATTACAAAATATGCTTACTTATATGTTCCAGTATTCAAGTCCTCTCAGCGATGGCTGCATTTCACTGTGGGTGTGTGGGGGGGTGGGATTTCGAGCCCCTCCTTTTGTTCTCTCAATTCTCAACGGCTCCCAGAACCCTCCACCCATGTGGGTCAAAGGCGTAGCTGAATTCTTGAGGGGATGGACAGCGTCATCGACGATGGACAATCGTCATCGCCCTGTGGGCCTTCCTTTCTGCCGTAGTGCGCCGAACTACCTTTGGTCAGGGATAAAGGTGGGTTCTTGCTGCTGAGAAAACTATGTGGTGTCAGAATCCTGTTTTGTTATCATGTTGGTTCCGAAGATGGGACAATGCCGTCGGCTCCTCCGTGTTCCTGGGATTGGGAAATCTTATGGTGGGCCGACGCTCTCGTCCGCATCTCACAGTTGTCTGCCGCTCAAAAACCGTGGTTCATTGACTGGTAAGTTCTTCGTAATTCTCATCACTCTTTGTTCTCTGCATGGCCACCACATGGGCCTGCACCCGGCCTGCAAGCAAGGATACAGTGGGCACACTGGATTCCTCATTCTCCATATCGCACGAAAACATCATGATCGGTTGACTGGCTCCTTGGGCAGAGCACATGATATGAAATCTCAGCCTTCCTCCTGGTATGCTATAAAGGTCCTCCATCCGTGAACATTGCGGACAATGTCATTTGGCGTCTGTTAGCCACCCTCCAACAAGCCTATAGCAGCTAGAACCAGGATGCATATAGTGAGTCAAGAGGGAGCATTAGGGGAGTGCGTTGGGCATTGCGACCTTCTACCCCCCACTCCGTCACCGGTTGAGCCAGTGTATTATATGTAAAATAAGGGTCCATGTGTAAGAGCTTATTGCTTGCAGTGTGTTCCCTTCTCAGGATTGAAAGGGTGATACACTAGGGTAGGATACTTTCCTTCTACGACCTTACTTACGGTCTTTCCGCAATTTGTTCCCACCACAAAAGGCGTTGAAGGTTTTGTCTGTGGTTTTGTGGCGAAACCTTTCTTGGGTAGGTCGAATCACTGCGCCGCGTGATTCGTTCAATGCGGTCCTGACTCTGTCGGGAGTTGCTCTTAACGGAAAAGTGGTAATGGGAAGTTCTGGTGCCCAATCAGACATGTGTAGATTTTGCATGCCAATGGCCAAGCCCTAGCAATAGTCACCACTGTTAGGGGTATCAATTGATAACAAAGGAACAGAACGGAAATGCTTCCAGATGACTGGTAGGTTGGTAAATGGAGCTGGATCATCTTCTTTTTGCGTGTGAGCGCAGGTAATAGGTTTAAGTTGGTGGGTCAGCTTCACGGGTGATTGTTGGGTCTATATCCACCATGGACTACAGGTAGGGCACTCATTATGAGATGTCTTCCGCAGTCTGTGATAGAGAGCCACATTGGGCGCTTGATATGGGTCGCAGCCCCCTCGTACATATGCTGTTGAAGCGACCGACCCCTGTGCGAAATCCTGTTCAGGTGACCTATTCCTTACTTGGAAGATTGGCTTCCAGGTTTGGTTTTAAGGTTTTTTTTGTTTTTTCAGCGTCTTCGACAATTGAAGTCCCGATTTAAAACCAGACTTGGGTTGAGGTGAATATGGAATGATGTCAAGGTTATGGACCAAAAGTCATTTGGAGGGCATGTTTCTAGATTTCCATTCTTGCCATGGGATGACCGCTAGTAACTTGCGTGGTTTTATTTAATCATGGTCTTGGGATGGCCACCATCCGGCTAGGCAAGACATAACCTCAAGTACTGTGGACTCCATTGGCCAGCTAAAATGCCATATATCTAGAACACCGAAAGTGTGCTTTGTAGTTGTTTAATGTACAAAAGTAGTACTGTGTCTCTTCAGATGGCTATTTCTGAGACTGGTGTACCATGGTAACAAGCAAAATGGACCTGTACATGACCTTAATAATCACAATCTTGAATTGGGAATCTTAAAAATCTTCAATTTACACTTACAATAATTTCCATGTTGTCCGGTTGCAAAGATATAACATTTTCCGGAATTCCATGCCTCTTATAGTGGTGATTCTATAGGAATAAAGAAACAGCGCTGCACCCACCACCCACCACCAGCTGAAAGCCAAACCATCAGCTTCTGAAACTGGGGACCCAAACGAACAGAAAAATCGATGACGGAAAAATCCATAAATGGGACGGTCTAGGTCTCATAAACACCTCATAATAGCCCCTCAGATTGTTTGAATTCTTTTTGCAATCCTAATTTTTTGTATCAGGTGTTTGTCATAGCACCATCCTAATGAACCATGGACAAGGACCTTGAGTACTATTAGATCTTGATGCAATCAACTGACTAGCACTTAAATTGTGTTATTGTGTTTGATTAATCAAACTTTTCCCATCAAAAAGCTCACTTTCAAGACTGGTTTTACCATGGTAACGACCATAATTAAACATTCTATACCTGAATACCACAATATTCCTTGCATCAAATGGGAAGCTTGAATACTACACATTGTACACAATTAATGTTTTTATGTTTGTGTAGTTAGAAAGATATGACCTTTTAAAATTCACTTTTCATTACTGCGTTTGCCCCATGGCAACGGCGCTGGCACCATCTCTACCACTAATTTAAAAGCACAAGCATATTCTGAATATCTGAGTATCCAAGCCTAACAAAAAATGATAATGACAATCTTCGAAGGGAGCGAGTGTTCGCGTTTAAAAAATATTAAGATTTTCCCCTCAAAAGCTCATTTTTGAGACTGTTACCATTGTAATGACCATAAATTTAACATTTTCATGACCTTAAATACCACAGTTCTTCTCCTTGCAATCAAATGGAAGCTTGATATGGCCTACAAAGTGACCATAAGCAGTTTTTTATGTTGTGAGTAGAAGATAGGCATGTCTAAATTCACCTTTTCATCTGGCATTGCCATGGCACGGCTCTGGCACCCCATATCCACCCCTAATTTAAAAGCAAACAACTATTCAGAGCTGGGAATCCAAACGAACAAAAAATATATTAAATATCAAATTTTCCCTCAAAAAGCTCATTTTGAGACAGTGTTGACCATTAACGCCAAAAATCGACATGCATGACCTAATAACCTTTATCTTGCTTGGCAACAGTGGGAAGTCTTGAAATACATAAAACCTCGACCCCTTTATCATGTTTTTAGGTTGTTTTTACAAAAGAGATGACTGTTCTAATTCTCCTTTCTTTACTACGTTGCCATGGTAACTGCTCTGGCGCCCACACCCACCACCAATGTAATGGCAAACAGCAGATTCTGATAGCGAGGCCCAAGCTAACAGCAAAAACTTTGCTGAATGAAAACTCTAATAGGTGGGTCGTTTATGTCCTATAGCCTAGAAATTTATGACAGCGCGGACATAGCATTAATAATCGCAAAATGAACTTGCTTTGGATGGGACTTGAACTCACAAACTTCCGTTTAGATCTCGGATGCCGCTAATCAATTACGCCACACTGAGGTGGATGAGTCCCATTCGAGTTTCTACACCATAGCGGTCGGCGAAAGCCCGTTCTATAACCAGGGACTCGACATACCCATCATTATTGAGGCTAACATTACGACTGATGTGATTCTCGAATGTGAGGACTATGTGCGATTCAAAGCTGAATCGACAACTACAAGATTGAAATCCTTGGGGTAAGCGAATGCGTTGGGCCTGGAGCTGACTCATGAGGTTCAAAAAATGAAAAGAACTCTCATTTACTCGGTACGAAATTGTTTCGAAAGAGGGTTTTCCCTTACCTGAAGTGATACGCTGAAAATCGCTACTGGATTTGGGACCACAATCGCGCAGGATCCTGCGAGCACGCTTTCAAACCCGACACCTGAAGCTGTCTATAATCCAATGGTTACGCCCAACCAACGACCATGACGATGATGCAAAAAATGCTTTCTAATACTCCCTCCAGTGGGTATCATCAAAGTTCGACATGACATCCTTCTTGGTAATGGGGGATCTCATTCAAAGTTGGAACAGATAATACTGCCCATCTGATGTTAATTGCGAACCTGCGCATAGGAACATTCTTCAATTTGCTCGCAAATGATATCTAGGCCATTAAGAATGCGATATTGATTTGTTAATCATAAAAAGACCATACCCAAAGGCAGAGAGGACATTAATACGAGGCTAAAGACCTTGCCCGGAACTTATCACAAAATGTGTACATTACATGGAATATCACAGACCGTACCATTATATTAAAACCACAAAGGTCACAGATCGTCCAAAAATTAAGGATGCAGATTTCCTGAGAATCAACTCTGGCGGTGTTTTCTTGTGTTTACACGCCATTTCCGCTTCGTCTGGCTTAATCATGACATTCCTTATCAAACGTCTGTTACCAATAAAATGCGCTATTTGGCATTTCAGATGAGGCTAAAGTATATATTAAAGCTTTATACCAGCAAAAATATCAATTTGAAAAAGCTAGAGGGCCCACTATTTTTCATAGTCCAGGTGGCCTCTTTACAACAATGAGAGGGACTAATACAATTCTGCCAAATGAACAGACTTTTAATAGGAGGAACACTGTGCCAACACAAAAACTCATAAAACGATTTGATTTTCCACCGTTAACCACAAATCAAAGGGACCATATTGGCATCCGGAAGAAATCATCCTAACTCACTTCAGATGGGAGGCCTACCGAGAGCGATGTCTTCAGCGACACAACCTTGTGCCTAGCCAATCTGCAAATTTAACCTAAAAGAAAGCAAAGTCTATCAAGAAACGGGTGAACTTGGCCAACCTGAAAGAAGCCTGACTTCCAGAGATTCCAACTCAAACTACAAATAAGTTTGCCCGCTTTTCCACGACTAGAAGGATGCGTACGAAGTAACGTTTGAGGGGGGCTTGGTCTTTTTGTGAAACAAACATATATGTTTCCCACAGCTGAGATGTTTGGGGCGTTTACAAAAGGAAGAATGAGATTGAATAGCCAGAACTGTAGGATGCATTTGAAACACGCAAGGCTTGTAAAAATACGATCAATAGTGCAAGGCCTGATGTGCAACATGTGAAATCCACCGAATCCGACATGGGACCGAGAAGTTAAAGACATCCTAAAAACAAGAAAAAAAACTCACAAACTGTGCTGAAGAAGCAGAAAAATCCGTTAGAGCTGGAGATTTAAGAACATCTATATCAATCACTAAGAAGCTTACAGTGATTATCAATTAAAAGTGGTTCCTGTAAAAGAACAAACGGAACTTTGATCAAGCCAGAGACCCAAAAAAACGATGGGTGAACCTTCATGAAGTTCTCAACAGGCCCCTCTGCTACTCATTTCAATTTTTGACACCATCCCCAACAGGCTTATCTAGATTCGATTTCGGTGAGATCAATATAGAAGAACTTTAGAGCAGTCATCAAGCGTTAAAAACAACACGTCAGGACGGAAGTCGGCTGGGATAAATGCTGAGCCATTAAAACAGTGGAACAAGAGGTCTGCCCACTACTTGAATTCTTCAACATGTTATGCAGAATAATCAACCCAAAGATAGGAAGAAAGGAAATATCATTAAGCGTCCGCAAAAGAGCGATCTCATTGATTGGCAACGACTGGAGGGTTACCTTCTGTCCTTTCCGGCGAAACTATTCTGCTCAATACTGCTGAACAGATTAGGGGCCATCAACAGTAGATCGCGTGAAGAACGGGCTGGTTGCTGGTCCTCATCAACTTATAATGTTGCTGACCACATTATTTGTGATTAGAAATAATATAGAGCAAAGTTTGAATGGCAGTCCCACTCATTATGAAGTCTTATCGATTTCCCAAAGGCTTTGACGATCTTCACAGACCCGTTTCTCTTTGGAAGTTGAGAAGTACCTCTTGCTCCCTCCAAGATCATGTCATATTTGTCAGAGATCTCTCTAAGACCCCAGTGCTCGGGTCTTGTGTTGATTCTGAACAAAACGATTGGATTCAAACGTCCAACTGGAGTTAGGCAAGGTTGCATCCTTCACCCATACTGTTTGGTATTCTGATGACTTGGTGATGAATCAGCAAAAGGAGTCACACGGAAGTGATCTTTCCTATTAAACACCCATAAACCAGACATGCAACACAAAACATATGGTCTAGATGATCATCAAATCTAAACCAAGATGATGTCACCTTAATGCTGAGCAGTGATGCTTGAACCTGTAGTGGCCAAATTGATTGAAAAAGTTATCAGCTTCACCTACCATGGGGCCCACATAGATGGCATCTGGCGACTCAGCTAGTGATGTTCGGACAATGATTGGTAAAGCTCAAGTGCTGCCTTTAAAAATTGACAAAACATTTGGCAATCTACTGCATGTGGCCAAAACAAAAAAAAAAAAATCAAAATCTTCCAGAGCATTTTTTTTCTGTGCCTGCTGGTAGTGGCCTGAACATGGAGTGCAACTGTTTACATTCACGACTTGACAGTTTTCCCGAATCGTAGTTTTTAAGTCACATATTTACATCATGCAAGAATAGGATATCCAACGCCCAGCTCCAAGAATGATACATGCCCAAAACATCTGAATCGGCTAACAAGGAGATGGAACTATCTGGGTCACGTGCTAGCATGCCAACAACACGGCTCCCTATATAATCATTGACTGGATGCCACAGCGAGGCCGAAAGACAAAGGGAAGCCAAACGTAACTGGAGAACTCCATTTCTGAGATGCAACAGCCCGGTTTTCTCCCTGAAGAGGCCCTACAGAGCACCCAACACCCGTCAACTGGGCGATCTCTCTCTTCCACCTTATGCAATAGGGCCATATGGAAGAACAGAGTGATACTTAACATTTCCCTCTGATAGTGACCCCTATAAAGAAGAAATAAACAACAAACAAAAGTCTCAGGGAGGTAAGGTCAAGTCCGGTCTGTCCTAACAAAAAATCGTCTTGTACCACAAAAAGGTTCCAAATTCGATGGGCGTCATCACGCAAAAAAAAATAACCTTGGGTCCTCGACGCGCTTGTTTCGTCTGCCGTCGCGGTTAGTTACTAAGCCTAACATGGCCTATTTGAACCTTGATATGAGACCTTGGACCTCATACACAAATGAGGTTGGCATGTTAACTCCATAAACAAAGTTGGTTCCATTGGAACTTCAACTTTCATTTTCAGCCTATCTTACAACTTAACTCGCTGACCTTTGCCTTGGTAGGTGACCCTTTGACCTCATCAACAATGAGGGAGCCATGTTGCACCTATGACTCAAGTTTGGGTTTCCAATTTGGAACTTCAACTGTTCAATGAGGTCCAATTTTACATTTTACATCCTATTTTACAACTTACCTCAATGACCTTTGACTTGACATGTGCCTTTGACCTGGACATGTGACATTTGACCTCATCACAGATTGGGGGATGCCATGGTTGCACCTGTGACCCAAGATTGGTTTAAATCCCTCAAAGTAGAGTGATATACGCAAAGTTAACCCTTTTTTCACAACAACAGAAAACATACATCAACAACAACAACGACATAACAAACAACACACACTCAAAACAGTGGGACAAGTTGATCCCTATGTGTCCTTCCTGCTTCTGGCAGGCGACACAAAACAGAGAAAACTAGTCATGGGTAATGGATTTTGTTTTTTCATTTTTTTTCTACAAATTGTAAAAAAAATATGTAAGTAAGATAGCACATGACCCCAAAAAAAGTGCAACAGAAGGTTTTTGGGGCAATTTTCTGTAGATTAAGGTCAGCTTACAATATAGCAAAAGTTGCACAAAATCGCAGTCCCAGAAAGTGTTTAAACTATGACATAAACAAAATGGCCGCCATCGCCATTTTGAAAAACATAAATCCTCACATCTCTGGCAATAATGAGCTAAAAGGACAACCAAGCTGTCATTTCCTAATAATTCTAACATAACAAATCCATTAAAAGCGGTTTTATTAGTTGAGATAATCTTGACCTCTAAATTCAATATGGCTGCATCCGCCATGTTGGAAAGTAAAATTCTTGTATCGCTGGTACCAGGTGGGCCAAAACGACAAACAAGATGTCATTTCCTACTATATCTAGCATAACAAATCCATTAAAATGGGTTTTATGAGTTGAGATATCATCTTGATCTTTAAATGCAATAATGGCCGCCATCCGCCCTGTTGGAAAGTACAAATTCGTGTATCTCTGGTACCGGAGGGGCCAAAACGACAAACAAAAGTATTCTCCTTAATTCTAGTTAAACAAATCTATTAAAATGGGGTTAGGAAGTTGTATGCATATGCCATCTTGACCTCTAACTTTCCATTATGGCCTAAACAACCATGTTTTTAAAAGTACAAATTATTCCTCCATTCTCTGGTACCAAGGGCCAAAATGACAAATATGGGTTATTTTTATTAATTGTGCATACGAAATACATTAAGATGGTTGTAGTAAAGTTTTGAGAGCACCTCGACGTCTTCAAAGGCCACTGTCCGCCATGATGATTTAAAAAGTGAAAACCATAAAATCTGTTAAAGCAGCAGACAGATTACATGGCAACTGAGGTGTAATTTCTATTCCGGCTGATACAAAATTTATTCAAATAAAAGGATTTTATTTGGCTATTTGTCCATAATTATAGCCATATTAATTTTTAGTCAGCTTAAATCTATCAACAATTTGACATTATGTTGTTGACAGTGTATTGTGAAATTTTTGAAAAGTAACAAAAAGTACAATTTCACATTATTCACTTCATCACCAAAATATTGCCGAAACACTTGTTTGCCAGTAGTAGATGAGATCGACGACACTATAGTATTACTATTTACATTATCTCAGTTCATATACATCTGAGAATGGTTCTGGTCCATGTTTTGTGTGAATGTTCACAAGCTGTGGTGAAAACTTGTTTGGAAGGTACTGGTACCTGTAGTGTAATGATTTCCAAAGACTCTGATTGCTGATAATTGAACAGGGACACCATTGGGTTGCAGCCTTCATCTTTATATAGATTCAGATCAATATTGGTAATAATAATAATAACAACCAGTTTTTATACAGCGCTTAATCCCAACAGGCTCAAAGCGCAGTTGACAATTATTATTACGCCGCCTTCAAGAAATCGTCACAATCATTTCGCTTCATTTAGGTGGCTGCTCAAAGACATGCCTTACAAGTGCACAAGCCTATCAGCAGTTAGATTGTAATATTCCCCAAAGCAGCTACCCAGATTTCGCTTGGGTGGACGAGGCAATTGAGACTAAGTGTCTTGCCCAGGGACACAAACACGTTGACCATAGTGGGGCTCGAACTCACGATTTTCACGGTCTATTGATCACGAGTCCTGCACTTTTCCGCTAGACCACACGCGCTCCGCTTAAAGTGGTAGTAAAAATACTCTGTAACAAACTCGTAATACAGGGTTACCATGAATGACTTTGAGGAAAACAGATTTCTTGCCAGCCCCAAATATTCTTGAAGTAGTATGCATTGGCAGATAGATACAGATAGGAGCAAATGCCATCACTGAATAAGCGCTTCAGAAGCTTGATATCATACACATATGTTTTCTCTTTGTGTCTGTCAGACCAAAAGTAAAGGTCATAACAACCTTTTTCTGCATATTGGAGAAGTAGAATCAACAGATCTGTGTCTTCTCCAATTTGGATTGTTGACCTACATTATGCCATGGTGAAATTTGTTGCATTTTATATGTCTACCTTATTAGCGATCCTAGTTTCGCAACGTTCATGTGTGCTGTCTTTTGTTTTTGGTTCACCAGTGTATCCATCAAAGACAACGCATGCTTTGCCATAGTGGTCAACTGTGAAAGATGCATAATAATCATCAGTATTGCAACTATACTATAAGTGTTTCCCTCTGTTCATTTCAAGCAATGTAAAAGAGAACCTCCATCAACAACATAGTGATCAGTCTTTCACAATGTCTCAGGGGCAGCAGCCTCTGACGAGGACACATGTTCGTAAATAGCCATCAGAAATTGTGCTTTAAAACATGCTTGGCCTAAAAAAACGGATGGCGGATATGGTGAAAGTTCATGGCAAAGCACCTTATCTAATGACAGTTCTCCAGATTGTGATACCAAACAGGAATCTTTGAAATAACAGAGCTTGGTCATCAGTTACCTTGACAGCCCAATCAGATGCAAGGGTCTTGACTTTAGTTTTCCATTTGTAGCTATTATAAGAAAGTCAGCTTGTCCTTCCATTTCTTTGACTGTATCTTTGCCTACTTTGAACAGATCTTGTACATTGACATCCTCACCAGCATTTATGCCTGTGAAAATGTTTCTCAAGGCCTTTTCTCATGTGAAGGGAGAATGCTGTTCAAACTTGGCTGCAAGACTTCTCAAACCCCAACCAAACAACAGTGAGCTGGCTCTACCATCTACAACATATTTAGCTGCTGCCTCATACGCAAGAAGAACTAATTGGTGCATGGTGCCGAATGCAACAAAGA
The DNA here is from genome assembly GCA_023653785.1 of Ophioderma brevispina. Lineage (NCBI taxonomy): Eukaryota > Metazoa > Echinodermata > Ophiuroidea > Amphilepidida > Ophiodermatidae > Ophioderma > Ophioderma brevispina. Next base: position 40,495 of record JAMKCH010008206.1, read on the forward strand.
TACTGCCACGTAATCTATGCAGAAGGAGATGCAGATGTTGATATATAGCAAAATGGCAGTCGCCATGGCATAATTTAAGTCAAAAATCCTAATTGGGGAAAAGACAGATCTATTAATACTTCTCCATTATGCAGATGAGGGCTGTAATGACCTTTACTTTTGGACTGACAGAGACAAGGAGAAAGTATGTGTATAATATAAAGCTTTTGAAGCGCTTATTCAGTGATAACATTCGCTCTAATCTGCTGTTTGCCCATGCATTTTAAGGTTGCGATACTACTTCAGGAATATTTGGGGCTGGCAAGAAGTCTATTTTCTTCAAAGTAATTCATGGCGACCCTGTGTTATGAACTTGTTCCAGAGTATTTTGTACTCCCAATATGGATTCTGAATCGATAGAAAGTGAAAGCTGCAATACAATGGTGTCCCTGTTCAATGGTCAGAAATCGGAGTTCTTTTTTTGGAAAAGGTATAACGGGGCATTAACAGCAGACAATAAAGTCTGTGAAAAAACACTGATGGGTGGCGCCGAGATAGTGATTAGTCCTTTTTTTAATGCCGGCCCGATGATTAGTAGCAGGAATGCATCAGAAAGGGCATACCAGAAGTGGGCAGTTGACGCAGTAATGATATCGATGGCTGACCTGTTAGATGGTCAGCCATGACTAGATAGGCAAAGGGGAAATGATTTCCCCTCATGAACAAGTCCTGCACCAGAGTTTCCACGGCAAATGATCCGATTCAATTGTTCTTCAGGATGCATCTAATGAAATGAACCTGTAGAAAGAATGGGATGCACCCCCACAAGCTTGTGGACATGTCTGTCAAAACACAAACACAAAAAACACAACAACAGACCACAACACAAACAAACACGAACATCAACAAAGAGGTCCCCACAACTCAAATGATGATTGAAACGGAAGAATAATTATTAATAGTGTGGTCGATTTGTACGTTGTAAACAAGCCGTCTTTGCCACATGTGAGTGATGTGAATAAGGTGAAAAACTACTTTCTGATACTTGAGAATTACACAATTATATGTAACACCATAAGTTGAAATGAAGAGAGATGTATGCTGATAAAAAAAATTACATGGCTACAAATTTTGGACGAAAGCCCATTAAAAATATCATTTTTATTCTAATAGTTTTGTAATGCCGGATTTATAGAAAATGACACCTAACTTTACATTGTAATCTGTCTGATGCAATATAGGAGGAATTGCCTCTTTCCTTATTTTCAAAATGGTGACGTGGCCATTTTGAAGATGTCAAGATGCTCTCAAATATCTTTTTAAAAACAACATCTTAATGTAGTCGTATTCCTCAATAATAAAAAAAACACCTTATTTGCCATTTGGCCCATCTGGTGTAATATATAAAATAATCATACTTTTCAAACATGGCGGATGGCCAGCCATATTGGATTTAAGTGGCCAAGATGATATCTCACTTAATAAATCTCATTTCAATGGATTTGTTTTGCTTAGAATTAGTAGGAAATGTATCTTGTTTGTTCATTTTGGCCATAGGCACAAGAGATATAAATAATTGTAATTTTCAAATGGCGGATGCGCCATATTGGATTTGAGGGTTAAGATGATATTCATCTTCCCCCCCCCCCCATTAAAACCCATTTTATGATTTGTTTATGATAGAATTATAGGGAAATGACATCTTGTTTGCCCTTTAGCTCATTTATTGCAGAGGATATGAGGATTTATGTTTTGCCAAAATGGCGGATGGCGGCCATTTTATTTATGTCATAGTTTTGAACGCTTTTCTGGACATCGATTTTGGCGCAACTTTTGATATATTAATTAAATGACGTTAATATTACCAGAAAGCCAGAAACCTTTTTCGTTTGCAATTTTTGTTTGGGTTAGTGTGGGTACATGTCCTTTTTTGATCCGACTAATGTGGAAAAATTGTCCATCATCCCTCAAATATCCATATAATTCATGCATGCATGTTTTATTTCTCCAATGTGTATGAGGTCTCGTAGGCGTCAAAGTCAGAAATACCTTTCAAACAATAATGACAATTGTGCACCAGTGATCTGAATTTTATCATAAACACGATTTTAATGATTTTTTTAATTGGTGTGGTTCAATAATTTGGTATATCCAAAAACAATATTACATATATTAACATTACATACAATTAATAAGATGTGAATACTTTAAGAGTTCTCTATTGTCCCTTGTTTGAAATCTTGCAGTTCACATCGATGATTGTCCTCACGGCGAAGACTCCAAAATGACAGTGCATAAGTTCACATAACTATCCATGGTATATTCCATGCGATCTTCTGATCTGAAAGGTAATTTTTTGGTCCAGCAGTTCACGACGACGGGGTTTTCCCTTGACGACACTAACATTCTGCAATACAATCCAGTATTCTACCACCATCCAGTCTGCTGTCGCTAATGTCCTCATATAGGACCACAAACTGGAACCCTTTTGGATTCCAAAACTGCAGCTCTTCTGGCTTAAAGACTACGCAGACCCTTTAGCTATCAAGCTCTCGGCGGCACCATATTTTATAAATTCCTGCATATTAAAGCCAAATCTTACCCTTATTGTACAGAGAAAAACTACTACAACTATACTGTAATAGTTTCCTGGTTAGCTACTGCTGGCCATCAAAACTTTTGCAACCGGCTTTATTACCATCATCAAAGAAGACAAGTTCCAAGTCTTAAGGTGCTTGTTCCGATATATGTGTATTGCACATCACCCCATCAAGTACCGTGGGAAACAAACTTGCGGTTTTGATGGTAACGCAATAATGCATATTACAAAAGCCCTCACCAATACTGTTCTAATATTGATGGTTTACACTAAAACGGTGTTTTCTTGTTCTTGGGAAGAAATGGATTTGAGGGCTCACTTTCCAGGAACAATGATAAAATACAGCCTTTCATCTGATATCAAAAGTCAATACTAATCTTCCGGGTAAATCATGGGGCCCCAAAGACTATCGGACACGCACCTTTAAATATAATATTACCACAGCATCATGCATAAACATAACCAGCTAGCACGTCAATCAGGATTTCACAAAAATTACCTCATCTGAATTGCATCATTTCACCATTTATGAACTTCATTGGGAATTCCCAGATCATGTAACAGTTGTGACTTTAAGCATAACAAGTTGACTCAGTTTCCTATTTTACAAATCTTGGGGACTCCCCATTCACCTCTTGTGCAATCTAGCTAGTTGTAAACAACAGGGGCGAATATCTCAACATAGCACTAGGGGAATTCCCTACTCTCTTTTTTATCATAAACAAAGTACTTTTCCCGTGAGACATCTTTTCTCAATAATAATTGATAAATCAACTTAATTAGCCTTATGCGTTTGCGATGTAACCATCTTTTTGTGTTACAAGCACGGGGATTACTTACTCCTTCCATTCAACTTTTAAAATCTTATGTAAACCGAAAACTCAAGCGTACAGTAAAACTCAATTTACTGCCAGAATCTCAGTGACCATATGTACACGTAAACTCAAGCGGACAAAAGAGCTATGTATTCAACAATCAACCTAAAAACACTTCGGAGCTTTTCTCATCAGGGTAGGCAAGTTTAATTGTTACTGCCCACACCGCTGAAAACATTCAATCTATAGCAAGGTGTCATCACTTCCCCGTATCGAGCTCTAGCATCTTTTCATAACATAAGGTCAACATACTCGCCTCATGCATGAGTTTTTTAAAAATGTAGTTCGCTGAATACCATTGCCTTTAACTTGCGGATTTAGGTTATGCACAAATTAATCAGCCATTGCAAAGGGCTTTTCTATCTGATTTTATACCTTGACAATTTCTTTCGAAAAAATATTAATCATATGATCAAATTAATTGAACACACAGTAGAATCTCAAGATTTCTTTCAGTGCGAAACGAGGAAAGACTTACCCCAATGCGGCAAGGACATAACATTTCAAATCTGTTCAACTGCATGCACAATAACAATGGACCAGATGTAAAAGAAGGTGATGGTTTCTCGGCCGATTATTGAATATCATAGTTCCATTGTTCACTTGAGTCATGTTGAGAGTATGTATATCCATTGGTCCCTGATATTCGAGAAGTGAATTGAGTTGACATTTATTTCATTTTTCTACTAGTGCACTCTTTTCACTGGGGACACCGCTTTTTCTGTTAAAATAATATTGTTTAATTTTATGTGAAGGAAATAAGTAATCCCCAGGTCTGAGCCACAAATATTTAATTAAAGGCCAACATTTACATGTACCATAGCTTTTCTAACAATGTGAAAAATATAATTCGGAATCGCGAACCTCTCTTGGATAGTCGGAGTAGAGAACGCCGTATTTTGGTTTCGGAATATTGAACCTTTTTCATAATCGGAATAACCTTGGAAATTCGAATATCAACCCCTTTGTAATATTTGGTAATCACAAAACCTTCGAATATTGAGATGACCCACTTTAATTCTCTTGTCTTGTTTGGTATGGTGTTTTTGAGCTGTTCGGTTAAGCAAACGTCGTTGGTGGTCCGTTTTGTTCTGCGGGCTGCCTGTTGAGAACCCTCGATGCAGAGGCTGTCTTTGCTTTCCTTAGCCTTTCCCAATTAAATGAATCAACAGAATTTTGATTGACTATTAAAAGGTCTGGAAATACTCAAACATCAAAGTACAACAACTTTGCAAACATCACCACTCAGGAGAAATACAGGCACACACTAACATTTTCTTTTAATATAAAGTTTTTATTCTGAATACCCTTTAGCAGCAGAACTGGAAACAGTTAAAATGAATATAACTTAAGTTATCACTGGCCACTAAGTGGCACAGCTGTAAATACTACATATATGAAGGCACTTTAAATCAAATATCGTTCAAAAAGTTTCATTTTTTCTGAAGTGGATTTTGAAAATCCCAACACAACTCCACAACCAATTTCTTTCTTCAATGGGAAGTAACGGTGAAGTAGCTGTTAAGTAGCTATGGAGTACCCACCCACATTGGGGGTACCCACATCGCCGGCCGCAAAGTGGGAAGTAATCATTCCACCTAGGTTTCCACACCAGTAGCCTGACCCACTAGTCACCACCTTGCGAGTAACCTGTGTGGGTAATCCCATGCAAATGAGCTTTGATTAGTTTTTTATCCATTATTTAACATTTTGGTCACATATGTTATAGTTTTTTATACAAAATGTCATATATCGGAGTTGTTGGTGATGCTCAACTCAAATACAGATGTTACAAAGCTTGAAATGATCCTAAAGTTGTAAATAACAATGGAATGTTGCGTCCCCTATGGTCCAAACTGCTGCCTAATAGGCAGCCGGTAGAGATTACCTGTGAAGGTACCCCTGAGTAGCTGCAGAGTACTCCACTACTGGTGTCTTATGGGTACCTGTCCCATCACTAGCAGCAACTGCAAGTACACTATCGGAATTGGGTCTGCTCAAGTCCCATCGCTGCTACCACCTAGTGTCTTGTGTACTTTGCAAGTACTTAGTTGTAGGTACTGCTCAATAATGCATCAATAGGGTACCCTTGGGTAGAGCTAAGAGTCCACATGGAGTAGCTCAAGCTCTGGGGTACACCGTGAAGTAGGACTTGCTGTGTACCAAGACACTGGAAGAAAGAAACTAAAAAAATATAAAATATGTGTATCTATTTCAGGTAAAATACACTTGTGGTTACTGATAAAGCATTTGTTTCATTTTCCAAGTGGATTTTGGAAATCCAACACAAATACTTGCTAAGATTGAAGATACTGAAGAAAGAAACTATGTTAAAAATACATTTTTCTAGGGTGAAACATAAATTATACATGTATATTACTACAGAGTAATACATTGTCATAAGCCATTGATTTACACTATCAAATTACGTAGTCCCTGGTAAAAGCTATTTCAGGGAGGGGCAGTTTGCCGTATTATTTTCAAGCCTGATTTGGTGATCCCCGTGTTTCATATCCAGTATAGTGTAGCAATCAACTAAATTTGTCAATGTTGAGTTTGAGATAATAGTCATTAACAGTGTTCAGATTCGTTTGGTATTACCATTTTTTCAGGCAGTTTTTCCTAATTGTCCGTATCTTTGGAACCACAAGTCCAATTTCTATGGGGTTTCTGCCAAAATAATGCCCTTGCTAGACTTTCATATATACTCTTGAAAAATAATTCGAGATATACCTTCGTGGCTGAATTAAAGGAGTCACCGTATTTCATAGCCTTTCACGCGTTATTGTGCATGCGTATTGCGCATGTCGACCTTGTACGCACGTGATAACAGCTGCGCTCACTGTCGACTTGTACATTTAAGACTGCGTGAATGCTATGAGGTCACTCCTTAGTTCAGGACGGACGAAGTATAGGCCACAAATGGACCAAATACTCGAAAAAAAATATGTATATTTTGTCTTGGCGTTATGAGATTGCAATCACATAGTCTTGCGATTTGCTAATGTTTAAGTGCATAGCCTTCCCATTTGTCTAAAATAACCATACTATTATTATGCTACAAAGAGACGTAAAAAAGGGAAGCGGATTCGTTTGTTTGGTCCGTATGAAAAGAAAATAAAAAGATTAATATATGAAGATGAGTGTGGGGAAAAATAGGCCTCTAAAGTAGTTAACGTAGGCGAGGCAGGAAAGTTGTCGTACGAGTTAGACGGAAAAGTTGAGATCAGCGTTTAGCTATGAAGCGGGGGAGGGCGCGAAGAAAGAGGCTGGGAAAATGAAGAGAGGGGAAAAAGAGGAGGGAAATGGAGACCGGAGAGAGGGGGGGGTGGAGATGGAACGGGCCGGGGGGAACATAGACAGGGAGAAAAGGAAAGAGGAGAGAGGTCGGAAAAGACGGGTAGGAATGAGGGTTGCGGGGGGAGGGTTAGCAAGAAGGTGAGAGAAGACAGGGAAAAAAACACGAAGAATGAGTGGATAACAAGGAGGGTAGGAAAGCGGGAGGAAAGAGGAGTAGATTGAGTGGGAATAAGAAAAAGATGGGTGGAGGGGGGGGGTGAAGGGTCAAGAAATTCAGAAGGACCAGCAGAGGACGGACGAGAGCTAACGAATAAAGGAAGAAGTAGGCCGGAAGGGAGGTAAATCAGAAGGAAGGAACAGGCGATTACAACTGAGGGAAAGAATGAGGAAACGGAAAATGGAGCGGGGTAGAGAAATAGGGGCGGGCTAGAGTAAATGAAGGGAGGACAAAGTAAAGGATGAAGGAAGGAACGCGTGGCACGTGAAATGGTTCTGTGGCGACACATCCGACAGAACCATTTCAAGAGCCACTGATTCCAAGAAAGTATAACACTGAGAATTTTCCTAATACCTGCATCACCCGATGTATCACATGGCAGCTATGCATTACAACCTTCTTGCACTCACAACATATCGAGGGTCAGTGACACAAAGTCTTCAAAGACGTACCAAAGATTTGTTACTAAACCCTTAAGGCTAACTCAGAGATTCCTGGAGAGGGCGCACTCAATTTTCAAACAAATCAGTTTTTTGCATTACAATAATCTTGTCCATGGCCGCTATCACTGCGTGAAACCAAGCTCAAAACGAAGTCCTTCATATGAAAATCACAACTTTGTTATACATTCTGGATCCAGAATTTTGCTAAACACGGTCATCCTATGGCACTGTTATACTTTCATAATGCGTAACTGCAAGAAAAAACGAAAATACACGTTCGTCTCTAACTTTGGGAATTAAGCCTATTAAGTGACTATGTCAGGGGCGGATCCCGCCTTTGAAATTGTCAAATTACCGGGGTGGGGGGGGGGGGTGGGGGAGGGGAGGGGGGTGAAAGGCTAAACTTGTCAAAAGGCTGATTTTGCAAGATTTTGGAAGATTACTCGGGAGACTCGCGCCCCCGCCCTAGAGCCGCGCCTGCTTTTTTTAAGTTCGAGATGACTATTTTATTTTCCTACACAAAAAATATTGTATTTTGAAATCTCTAAGTCAGGAATCATGGGCTACCTTCCAAAGGCCCAATTAAAGGCGGACTCGAGATTTACCGTTGAGGGCGCACTCAATTTTAAAATAAATCATGTTTTTTTGCATATACATAATGCTGCATTATTAAATCACTGTTTTTGAAATAACTAAGCTCAAATTCATATAGAAAATAACAACTTTGTTGTAAAAGTCCGTCCAGAATTTTTGCTTTACACGGAATCCTATGGCCCTGTTATAAATGTGCATAAATGCTTACTGCATGAATCACTAAAATACGATTCGTCCTAACTTTGAATTATAGCACATTAGGTGACTATCTTTAGTTCACCTACTAGATGACTATTTTAAATTACTACACCAAAATAATATATATCGAAATCTCAAAAAAAAAAAAAAAAAAAAAAATAAGTCAGTGGAATCATTTTTAACTTCCCAAAATTCCCAATTAACAGCAGTAGACAATTACGCGTATTTTAAAATCATTTTTCCTCTCCTTCCATCCACTGATAAAAATTAAGTGACGTTTTTGTGTCCTTGAACTCTCGATATATTCTCTGTAAAACTGTATGAAACAGTTCAACCCTGATTTTTTGTTGTGTACATGAAAATAAAAAATATAAAAAGAAAGTTGTCATTTTATGCACTCTTTCTTCCAATGATACAATGTAGACCAACTACAATTAAATGTAGCTGATAAAGACTTTCCATAATTGAAAGTGTTGTGTGTAACTGCATAAATGTTTACTACAGATTTACCTTTATTTATTTGTTGCATTTTTATACAATACTGAACAACTGCTCATGAGTGAGGTAGGAGTTGATCACATACCAGTTTGATTCTTCTATTCAAAGTAGAAGCACTTTTGTAACCATATATAATATATATTATATATCGATTCCTACGGCAAGGCAAATTCTCTTTTTCATAACATAGAGTGTTGACTTTAGGGGCAAATTTTTTTTCGCCTTAACTTCCTTTGTTTGCGCTTTATTCAGTCAAAAGAAGGATATTAATTATGCAATATGAGAGATAATCTCATTAGCTAACAAGAAACATGAATATTATTAATTCGCATAATAAGAAAGGCTCATTATAGACGAATGAATTAATTAAATTTTCGCCCTATGGATCAATCTAGTAAAATATATATCTATTATATAGATAAATTTATATATATAATATACATAGGACTGTTGCTCAAGGTATCAGCAAAGTGCTCAATACCTTAATGTAGAGCTACTGCATGCCCTTGAAAACGGAGAATCTTGCGAGACATTGTGTATAAAGCCACGTAGTCACAGATCCAGTACTGCTAATTACTGGCCTTGCCAGTGGTAAATTCAAATTAACCGGTACTACAACCACACAAAATCATTCAAACAGGACCGTTTATCAGAAAGAAACAAACTTTCAAAGCATGTATGGGACCTAAAAAGAAAGATGTTAATTCTCCATAAGTGGCAAATCCTCAGACGGCTCTAAAACTAAGAACGTGAATCAGGCATTTTGCATTTAGGCATTGATGAAAACTCGAAATCCTAAATCTAAGGCATACACGCAACAGAGAACTGAACTAATATTCAGCTTGCCTTCACCAATGGCTAAGGAACACGACCACAAGCCGGTGACGAAGCGTTAAGTCCATGTGTTTACCACCTTGTGATCAATCTGCCTGATGATCGCAACACAATGGATGTGTGTTGTGTGAAACACCGAGTAGCGAGAATGGACTGCGTAATAAGCGTACTATATATGTATTATATATAATATTCATAATATTTCTACCAATGGTAATATTAGGGAGAACAGTTAAATAATTCATTAGCTTATATGAAGCGTATAGTTATTTAAATTAATTATATCAGATGCCGTTGTTATTCTGTGATTACCCTTCATTTGCAATAAATTAATATCATATCCTTTGACGGAATAACCTCGAATTCTAAAAGGAAACTTTAGGGAGACAGTAAATGTCTCCCTAACGTATTCATAGTACATACCAAAAAAAGTTGTCTCCCCAAAGGTTCGATATAGGGTATATATATATAATATATATATATATATATAATTATTAAATGGACGTGATATTTGTAACTAATACATTGTTGTCTTCACGTGTTTCATGGAAGTGCCAGCCTAGCAAGGCTAGGCCAACCTCCCACTCATCATGAACAAAATGCAAAGTGAAGGTATTCACATAGAGTTCAATAAACAGTCCTAAAGATTACATAAAAAAACATTGTAAACAATTGTAAAGTAGGCAATTAAAGTCTTAATTAAGGCCACTTTAAATGCCTACTTATACAATGTTATGAAAGAAAGAGGAAATTTCAATGCCTGTTTCGAAATCAAAATAACTTTAACTGTTTTGTCCAATTCCTGGGATACTCAATAGTCAGTGTTTCCTCCATCTGTACTGATAACATCATTGCAGTGTTTACACATGCGGTTGACCAATTTGCTGTGTTCTGTTGACTCATGGAATGTGGTTCCATGCTCGCTGGATAATTACACCACGTTGAGCCAGTATAGCATTCTCCTTAGTTTCGCTCTGTTTCACATTTCGACTGGTGTTGCTATGCAATCTCATCTCATTGTTTTTGTCTGCATATTTGTCTTGTTTGTTCATCTGTTTGCCACTGGTTTCATGTTTTTTTAAGCTGATTTATAATATTCAGACCACCATTAAAGGGAAATGAAATCGTGTAATTGGATCATTTCTCGACTTTACCCTTTGAATACTGGAAGTGCCACTTTCTGACAGCATCATTTTTTGAAAAAAAGGGAGTGTCCGTATGATGCAAAGAGGTTTTGAAAGCAACGACTGTGTGGCCAAGCCAAATTTTTTTCCCTCTCTTCAAACTTTTTAAAAATTTTCCAATCAGCCAGTTCTAAGTGTAGTTATCAACGAAATGTCCTCGAATTTTAGGGGGGGGAACTTTATTTTTGGGAACCCCTTATGTAATTATATATGTATAATGTTGGGAAAAAAAGAACAATGTGACATTTGCGGAGCGAACCGACGACCTTCGTATTACTAGCATGAAGCTCTTCCCAAGCGGAGCTTATCAGTCCAGAGTTGGGAAGTACGATCGATATTGGTCTATAGGTGTTAGGGCCAACAGGTTTCCTTTGCTTTCCGAGAGATATCATCTACGGTATTGACATTTAACGATTAATTATAGGATTACAGTATTTTTTTCCGTTAATAGTTTTTACCCCGATCTCACTTGGGATATATTGGGCAATATGAGGATCTATAATCCTATATCATGACCTTTGTAGGCCCCCCTGTTATTGTACGATTCTTGCTATGGATTTTTTATTTTTAACGGGGTTATATATCTTATAAATGCCATTGTTGGAGACTTTGTCCCACTTTCAAAAAACCTACATAGGTATCTGTACATGGTTTGAAAAATATATCTTAATTATATACATAACTCTGATACACAGTCTTTACACTTTACAATTTTTTCATTACAGATATTATTAAAGAAGAACAGGCAGCTACATATGCTTATGATTAAGTTAACACAAACTTGTGATCACACAACATAAAGCAGCATGTATGTGTTACCTATTATTGTCACAAAGCAGCACTGATATGTATCAACAGTAAGTACATTATTATATCTAACAATGATATGTTTAAAAGCAATATTAGCACATTGTTTTGAAGAGCGCCCCCAATTTTTCAAAAATTTTGAGATTTTTACACGGTTGCATTGGTAACTGGCTAGTAAACTATACCTGTGAATGGTTAAGCTCGAAAATGTCTATGTGTCACAAACGAAGGAATTTTGTAATATCGAGATCCCGATAATAATTCAACAGCTGCTTGAAACGGCCTTCCAATGTGAAATAGCCTGGAAATAGCGCCATGTGTTTCCGTAAATTAGGGTGCCAGTAGACTTTGGTGTCCCGTTTACTATGTGACATTTTGTTTATATAAATTTAACAATGAAGATATGTATTCAAACTTATAAATTCCATTTTAAATTACAGCATTTGCATCTAATTTTCAGATTATATAATATGAAACATTGAACTCATTAACTTTTAATTTTATGTATAAATTAAAGGTGTCATTTCCCGTGTAAATGGGACACCAAGCCTGTGACATGAAATAAAAAAGCCTAAACATTGTGTTCTTGGTTTTAATGTGCATCAAAACCTTGAAAATATATGGTATATTGTTCTGATTTATTATAAAGCAAATACATAAAGCTTTCATAACATAATAAATCTGACTGTTTTGGTAATTAGCTGATCATGTTAAAATCAATGCAAGTCATTGATTTCCCGTGTAAACAAAACCCAAAATTTTGGTGTCCCGCTTTTCACGTTTACTATGGGAACCAATGGTTTGTTCTGAGAAACTGAATGTAAGTTGACAAGCTAAAGTTCATTGCAATTGCTTGCATACGTAATTCATGCTATATTGTGCAAAGTTTTTAAAGACAGTGTATCTAAAACCTTTTAAATTTTGAATATCCTGAGGTGATCTTTGGTTCCCCGTGTAAACGGGACACCAAATGGTGTCCCGCTACACTTGTGCCTGAAAAACATTGTTTTATATGCAGGCATGACCATTTGTACTATTAATCTTATTGTGCCCCCTCAAATAACCAAAATGTACATATAAAACTATACACATATCACATAGTAATGCAATTATCTTTAAAAAATCAGAAAATTGGTTTGGTGTCCCATTTACACGGGGAACCAGAATGCAGTTTTATTGCGATATTTTAAAGTTTTTTAAAGTACTTTTGACTAATTTGATTGTTATTTAATGAGGAATGGTATTATCAAATATTTGTTCAAGAAATTATAGAGATCCTCCTTAAATTTTTGTTGTCCTTTTTTCTCTCAAAATGTCACAAGTTGGCCCCTAATTTACGGAAACACCCGTCTACATTCATCCATTAGTTGTTTTATGGGTTCAGGCAAGTCAAGTTAGAGGTTATTTTCTCGAGGTGGCACTATTTCATCATGGAAAGATGCATAAATGTAGAATTTCCAGCTCTGCCATTAATTCCAATCTGGGATCCCAATTCTATTTACAAAATCGCTTATTTTATGATACATACAAATTTTTTAGCATTCTCTTTTGTAGGTAGTTTCCTAGACAATTACCAACGTAGCTGTGCAAAAATATCAAATTTTGAAAATTGGGGGCACTCTTCAAAAAATGTGCCAATATTGCTTTAAAACTGACAGCACATTTCGAAATGGTAATCATAGGTTTGGGTGCATCTCACTGTGAGCGAGTAAAATCTCAATTCCCTTGGCACAGTTCAGTGGATTGCATTCACCAATGTATTTTATAACACCCCCTGGTTTTGGGTATGATAATGATATCCAGATCACACAAGGTCAGTTAATCTCAAAGTATGTACAAGTGCAACACACTGAACTGTGTCCTTTGTGGATGAGCATATTGTAACTCATAGTGTCTTAGATCACCCGTTTTAAGAAACTATATTCATAGCACCAATATAACAAGAGCACCAATGGTGCTGTAGCTCAGCAGGTCATTAGTATGGGCCTTTAGCAATTGATTTGTGGCACAAGAAGGAATTTACCAATTTTGAAAGAATGCCCATTTAATTGGCCCATGTGATGTTTGACCCAAACCTGTGAACACCTCATATAGGCCTTGGGTCAGCGGTTCTTCTAACCAAGTCGTGATTATAACAATTGATTTGTGGCACAAGAAGGAATTTACAGATTTTCAAAGAATGCCCCTTTAATTGGCCCACTTGACCTTTGACCCAAATCTGTGAACAACCAATATGGACCTTGGGTCAGCAGTTCTCTACAAGTCTGGTGATAATATGAAACTTGCTTTGGGCACCGAAGGAATTCTAGATTTTCATATGAATGCCCCTTTAATCGCACATGACCTTTAACCAAATCTATGAACACCACATATGGGCCTTTAGCGTCAGTGGTTTTTGGACCATAATTGGTGATAGAACAAATGTGATGTGATCAAGGCAAAATGAGTCGGAAGTCACAAGTATTGATTATGAGATATAGCCAAACCAAAGGAGAAAATGTATTTTGTGTTCCTATGTTTTTTCCACCGCAACTGATTAACTTTGGATTAATTGGTCATTTCAATGGGGATTTCAGCAAAATGTAGGTTTATCTGATGCACATACAGCACATGAAAAAGTAAAAAACAAATTTGGACCGATTCAGACGCATGTTGCTTGATCGCATCACAAATGCTTTGTGGCACAAGGAGTAATTTATAGATTGTCAAAGACTGCCCCTTAATTGGCCCATGTGACCTTTGACCAAATATGTAACCACATAGGGCCTTGGGCAGTGGTCCTTCTTAGCACATTTAGTGGTTATAGCAATTGATTTTGGCACAAGAAGGAATTAATAGATTTTCAAAGAAGGCCCCTTTAATCAGCCAATGTGATTTTTGACCAAAGATGTATTTGAATCACCCCATATGGGGACTTGAGTCAGGGGTTCTTTTGAGCACATTTGCGTGATTATAGCAATTGATTGTGGCACAAGAAGGAATTTATGATTTTCAAAAGGAATTGCCCCTTTTAATTGGTTCCATGTGATATTTGACCCAAATCTGTGAACAACCCATATGGGCCTTTGGTTCCGCGGTTCTTTATGACCAAGTTATTATAAGCATTGATTTGTGGCACAAGAAGGAATTATAGATTTTCAAAGAATGCCCCGTTAACCGGCCCACGTGACCTTTGACCCAAATTGCGAACACCCCAATGGGCCTTGAGTCAGGGTTTTCGACAAAGTTCTAGTGATTATAGCATTGATTGTGGCACAGAAGGGAATTTATTAGATTTTCAAAGAATGCCTTTAATCGGCCTACATGTTGACCTTGGACCCAAATATGTGAACACCAACATATGGATGTTGGGTCAGCGGTTCTTCTACCACGTCTTAGTGATTATGCAATGATCTGTTGGCACCATAAGGAACCAAGTCTAGTTGATTATACACATATGGATTGTGGCCCAAGAGGAAGGTATAGATTTTAAAAGATGACCCCTTTAATCGGCCTAGGACCTTGACCCAAATCTGTGAACACCTCACATGCCTTGGGTCAATGATTATTTGTGACAGATTTTCGCTCCAATCGGCCTAAGCGTGGGCAACAAGATGCATTATGGCAAGATGTTAAACAAGACGAGTGATATATAGATCAACACATTGCCATAACCAATAGCTCTGCATACTACGATGCTGAGCTAAAAAAAAAAAATTAATTCTAACATGAGGTAGGACTTCACTGTTCCTATCTACATGTTTCTCTGTTTGGACACTCATGAAAACCTTAATTCTCAAAGCTTATTTAATGTTGCCACACATAAGTCTAATGGAGATTGATCTTTTAACATATAGCTGATTTCTTCCTTTTCTGTCAATTTCCAGTTGCAGAACTATGAGAATTCTACAGACTATCCTTCACGTTTAAAGGCTGACTCAAGAGATTTTCCAGGGAGGGCGCCATCAATTTTTCAAACAAAATAACAAAAAAATTTTTTGCATAAACATTTTGTTGTACAACTAATAAATCACTATATGACATTGAAGTCCTTCATATAGAAAATCACAACTTTTTGTTTAAAAAATTCGGTATCCTATGCACGGTTAGGCTGTTACATAAAATGTGTACTGCATAAAAACGAAAAATCGAATTCATCTCTAAACTTTGGAATAGCATTTTAGGGTAGTTTCTTTAGTTCCAGTTGACTCTTCCTAATTACTACACAAAAAATATACATTTTAAAATCTCTGAGTCAGACTTTAAGCTATTACTGCAAATTTCAAATAGTTTGACTCTTTCTGTGAATCACTGATAGTGTCTTTAAACAAGAAAGCTTGTGGAACCTAAATTCATTATATAGTACTTTTAAATCTTCCATGCAGATTTAATCCTCTCTTGAAGAAATTTGGAATTTTTAAATTGGTAAATTGACAGAAATTAAAATAAACATGGTGATGATAATAATAGTGTAGTTTTTATAGTGCTGTTTCATCTACATCATGAAAGCCTACAGACCCTTTACAATAGACGGCCATGTTGTAGGGTAAAACCTTCACATTCCAGTACTACAATACATTCATCTGCTAAATCCAATCATTTGTGTTTTGCATATGTGTAGCCAGGGGGTGCAAGGGAGCACATGTACCCCGGGGTCTAAGTAAAAGGACATTGAAATAAGGCTCAAATTGAGGAAAAAAAGCTCTTTTCAGGAGGCTTCACCCCCTGGATCCACACCGGCTCTTCACCACTGGATCCCGCCGGGGGCCTTAAGTGGCTTGGATCGTCCCCAGGATCGGCACCCCGGAGATTCTGCATGGCTACTGGTATGTTTTGGTATTTGCATTTGAGGGCAGTCAGGGTCTCCCCACAACATGACATATATTGCAAAGAGTCTGTGGAACAAAATTTGCTTGTAACACCAAAACACATGATCAAAATTTTGGAATGTTTTTTAAACAATATCCACTGAACCACAAAAAAGAGTTAAAAGTGCAACATGCAGTTTCCAACAAAATATTGATTATATATGCATTTCAGTTAATGTCAGAACAGGTAAAAAAAACTTGTTTCAAATGCATTCTTAAGTTTATGATTGACAACATAATTAAAATGTTTTAAATACATGATCACATGTAACCTATGTGGTTTTCCACTTTGTGCACCTTGATTTTGCTTTTGCTTAGATCTTATGACATTCAAGATTACAGCTGGAGAGTGAGTAATGAGATCGGGGAAAGGGAACTACAAAATGTTCTACAGGGTATTAAAACAGGTAACATGAAGGTTTTTTATTAAAGTTTATAATATTAAAAAGCACTGGAAATGATTATCTCCACTTTCATATATGTACCGGTAATTAATATATTCTCTTCTAGTACTCCAAGTTGTACAGCTGCATAATACATTTTCTTGAATAGCTGCTAACATTCTGTAGAGATATATACTATATGGCTCATAATTTCTTGGACAGTTTAGAACGTTTAGAATGCCCGCTTCCCCGCCTAACGGCACACCATCGTGTTGCACGTAGACACACAGTACACACAACAATCAACTCGCGCGTTTGTTATGTCCAAGAAATTATGGTCCAGAGTATAGGTACTTGATTTTGGGAGTATATTTAATGCCAAATGTTTTATGACGAATACTTTGTGTGATGTCTGAAAGTATTCAATTTAAGATAAAAAGTATAAACTGGCAAAAGATACATTGTGCAAGTTATTTCAACTGTTGACCATTTCGACAAGACTATTCAGGTGACCTTGATGAGGTTAAGAGCTCCATAAGATTAAGAAATCAATGATATGACCCTCCCAGGGTAGACGTTTCATATAGAAGTCCCACGGATGCTAATGAGGTATTACAATTGATTCCGTCATGTGCTGTATGACGTTGTGCAGTAGCTCTTGACGGAATGAATGGCAATACCTCAGTCATTTGTATCCATGGGACTTCTATATGAAACGTCTACCGGTCCCAGAGCAACCAATTTAATCTGTTTCATTTTGGCATATATATATTTAGATGAAACAGATTAAAATTTGTATCATTTATTTGATGTTGAATACCTTTTGACGTCACAAGAAGTATTCACCATTGAATATTCGACATTGTGTATGAAGTATAACTGGACTCTAGGCAATTACCCAAAGTACTGCCAAAAGGCTAGTTTGTTTAGTACTGAGCAGTGAATTTGTTATTTTGAGAACATAATGATGTCAGAAATGATCAAGTTCATTCAAAGTCGAATTTTCATTTACGATGCAACAAAATTACAGCACTTTTTTTTTTGAGCGATAAAGCAACCAAGAAAAAAAACCTCAAAAGGCCTGCTGGCTTTTCACAATACTATGTCCACTTATTGTAAGTGCCCTCTTGGTATTTCAATGCTCAAAAAACACTCAAGTAAAGGGAATTGAAAACCAGCAGAAATATGGAGGAAAACACAGTCATTCCTCAGAAAACATAAAAATTATGTTATTTGCACTGTATTAGGTAATATATTTTCTTAATTGCATCTCATATTTCAACAAGATCAGCACAAAACTGCTACATAAACATGGCTCTAAGGAATGTAACTTAGATTTGTATATGAGACATTCTGAAAATTGCACGACCATCATTAATCCTGTTAATGAATCTGGACTTCAAGGCAAATTGTGTAGACATTTGTGACACAAAAGATCATGACTGCAGACTTATTATTGCTCATTTTGTTGCACACTGGAATGCCTGAGTTTTTAACTTCATTCTTAAGACAAAAGCAATTTGGAGAATTTGCACTCATAAATGCACAGATTATTCAAAACTAACCAAAATCAAATACTTTTCCTGAAACACAAACTCACTATGGGCCCATAAATTGTTGGATTCATCTGAATTAGAGTACTGCAAAACAACTTTCTGTAAGCACAAATATCTTGATGGTAATTTATGTACTACCATGATATGTATGGGATATCTACCATTCCCAGCCTTCCTCTACCTTTTGAACTATCAAAAGAGCATGCAGTGCCAATTGACATATGCAAAGCACAGGCACAAAGTTTCTTGCTAAGGTGATGAGTAAATACCACTGGAGAGTTGAAGGTCTAATCAGATTTCCACATGATATGCAATGATGAGCAAGTTTTCATTGTATTTGTGCAAGCTTTTAAGTTGTTATTCGAGTTGGACATAGGTGCACATCTTTTTACCATAGGACAGTGCCTCCATTTCATCTCCATTTCATAAATGTATGCCACATGTCTGCTAAATATAGTGAAAGCTAGAGTAGGGTGGATAGTCCACTAGCTTCATGTTCAACTTCCATACTCCAGTCTTTGAGGGCACATGTGGTCCAGATAGAAAGCTATGCCCAATGAGAAAGGATTTTTTCCCTAGAATTCTCAATGCCAGCACCTGCATCAACATGTTCAACATCTAAAATTAGTCTGCTTGGTCAATACCTCATCTGCTAAACTGTGCAGCAATTACATCAAAGATGACTTGTACACATCACTCTAATCTTTGATCACGTGGCATTTTCTGCATATATTGTCATGCATATTTTAAGAAATCCACAGCAAAATTGGCACCTCTGTTGTTTAAGCCTTTGCATTCAAAAAGGCTATCTTTCTGGGAATGTGAACAAAGCAGTTGCTCTAGGGTCTCATTGGCAATTATCTGATGGAGGATTCTCAGTGTAAATTACTCTCCAATGCAAGGTATAACCTCTTACAAATGGCATCACTGCACTCCTCACTTTTCCTCATACAATGCAAGCCAAGGAATAATCAAATAGTAATAGTAGTAGTAGTAAAACCAAAGTTTTAAATCAGTTTTTGTCCCCGTAAACGGGGGTGGCCGGATTCACCTCACACTGGCAGCAACCGCCCTTACTCCTTCCTTCCAATTAACCCAATTCAATGCATCCTCCATCCTCAACCCTCCTACTCTCCTCCTCCACTTGCTTCTTCCATGTCTTCTTTGGACATCCCCTTCTCCTCTAACCTCCCACCTCAAACTCAAAAGCCCTTCTTAAGACATGCTTGTCATCCTTCCTCAACACATGCCCATACCAATGTACACTATTCGCCTTTGCCAACGGGTCCACTGCCTCTTCCAAACCCAACATATGCATCAAGTCCTCAAGTCTTCATCTTATCCATCAACTTCACACCACACATCTCTCTCATCATTGCTCTCTCTGTTCTCCTCAGAATCCCGATCTCATTTTCGCTCAGACACCACGTCTCGCTCCCATACAGCATCACTGATCCCACACAACTCTTATACACCATTCCTTTCATAGTGGGAGCTGCGTTTTGGTCATTTTAAAGGGAAAGCGGGATTAGACAGGAGATCCACTGAAAAGAAACTGGAAAAGAGAAAAGCAAAAAAAACGGTGAAAGGGGTCGGAAGTATTAGAGACAGAGAACCCCCCTTCATTTAGCAGCCTTGAGATGCTAGTATGGGTGTCTGACAAAAAAATAGCACTTTGTTTGATGTAGGTTTACTTTTACAAATCAATTGCCCATATTTATTTCATCACCCACTTCAACACACAGCTCAAGCACATCAAACATTGACATCTTGAGTCGGGTTTTAGCTTAAAACTTCTTAACCAACTCTGGCCCCACCACTGGCAGAGTAGTCTTATGATACAGATATTTAAGTCTCTAAATAAGGCCAATTCTCACGAAAGTCGCCAATTGAGGTTTTTGCTGTCTTTGATCACCATTGTTTACACAATGCTTTGGTGGATTAAACTGTGATAGTTCAATAGAAACTTAAATAAAAACCCCCAAATTTGCGTATTATATATATACTTTCGGTTGGGTTAGGACACATTTGCCCTCAAACATGCCCAAAATGGCAAAAAAATGAGACTCTGTTCAATTCTCTATATCCAATTTTTTCAAATAGAAAATACCTACACTATCAATTCCTTTGAAAAATTGGTTTTGGTAGGTTTTAAACATGTGCTGAAATTACATATACTGTTTAAGCTTGCATTTGCCTGACCGTTAATTTTTAAGAGAACAAAAAAGGTGTCCAATAGAATGGGTTTATACGGTATCCGCATATTAACCTAATTCAAAATATTTAAAACGATATTAAAGATAAAGGTTATGGTACCTTTTAGAGGCAAATACGAATGCTAATGGAAAAATTATGCTTGCAATCAAGTGGCAAATTTAAGGACCAGTAAGATCGAACTTGGGGAAAAAAATTGACCATGTAAGGATACGTTATCCATTTTATCAGCAAATTAAGAGGGAATATCAATGTTGAGTGAGGTAGGTACAGCTCTTCATTCCCTAACACAAAAAACATAATAGAAACCTCAAGATATGTAACTCCTGTTCAATGTAGGGTGCACAAAAGTGTTTATTACGTTATTTAGTTTCAGTTAGTTTATTACGTTATCACTGATGGGGCGGACTGGGTTTTGTTACATTGTGACATCAAAGACCATTACCATTTGGCTGGATTTGACCACCTGAATAATGACTTGCACAAAATGATCTAAATTATTTGAGTTCCTGGTTATAAGAAATTGAATTTTTGTGGCTTTTTAACTTCAACGGATAACGTAATAAACAAAAATTATGTCATGTTAGTTAAATACAGTAATTATCAAACATCGTTCTTATAGACAAAAAGTAAAGGTGGTCTAAGGTTGTCTGATGGAAATAGTAATTCGTGATTTGATGGATTTTCATTCTGTAACGAATAACCCTAACTTTTGAAAAACAAAATATTTGCAAGTTGCTTTTACAAAATTTGAGAGGTCCGGTGTTCGCAGTTTGGTCTCTGATCAATGACACATATTTCAAGTAAAAAATTGCATAAAGAAACAAAGTGGTGACAATTTTTTTTTTACTTTTTCAAACCCAATTGGCGTCATTTTCGTGAGATTGGCCATAAACAACCATACTTGTACTGAATGATGCACGGGAGTCATGAAGTATAAACTTCCAGCCAACCTCATGTATTTCTGGAACATACTTTACAAATTCTATTTCTGTGCATTGTCTCATGCATTAGTGGCTTGTGCACTCTGTGGTATGCAGTTGACAGCGATGTCATGCAGTAGCATAACAGCAGGTTGCCACCCCAAAGAGCCTTTTTGCCTGCTCCCACTGGAAATGTTCACCTCCAACCACGAAAATATCTCAAAGCCAGCTCCAACCAGGAAAAATTTGTTATCAAAACAGGGAATTTGCCACCTCTGAAAGTGACAACCTCTTAACCCGAGTTGTCATGATGTATTTTTCAATTCTAGTTCATGATAAAAATTTGCCAACTTTTGTGGGTGTATAATGCGGTATTTCAAAGAAACCAGGGAAGGAAACTCTTTACATGACAGATTGCGTATTAATTGGTATCTGATTTGTGTTCATCATTTTTGGATGGAGCCAGGTCAAAAGGTGCATAGAATATGTCATATTGAAGTATATCCACCAACGAGTGTTCATTTTTTACAATGTTGTGCAAGTTACTGAAATGTCAAAAAAAAAAAAAAAATTACACAGCATTGTCTGACACGAACATAAAAAGGAGTCGCATACAGTTGGATTCAGCTGATTAAATACAAAAACATCTTCCTGCACAACCAAAAATATCTGATCATGTTCTATCAAGATATGATTGTGCTATTACATTTCCCAGTTTCTATGGCCTATCACTAAGGAGAGCTATGTCCAGGACAAAATGCCAATTTTTTGTCCAGGAAAATTGTCTGGGTTTGTCATTTGGTGTCTAGGTTTGTCCAGAATCTGTCCAGAAATTTGGTGTGAAAAAAATGCACTCACAATCCACACAACATTTGTCAGGAAAGTCTAGGTTTGTCCAAAATTGTCCAGGTTGTCGAATGTCTTGATCAGGGATTAAGTTCTTCCACATTCCCGGACAGACTGTATACAGAGCACTCTCTAAACCATTGTTTATAGGTAACACTAGGGGTTGGGAGATAAGAACTTAATTGGAAATGGTCACAGCTCACTGATCACAACCTCACTGTAGTTTTGTGACATGTTGGTGGTCCTATAAATATATTTTATCATAGATTGCATACACTTTTTTGCCCATCTTTCAATATCTGTGCATGTGTCGTACCAAATGTACTGCCTTTTGTAGTTAATTTTCTAAATTTTAACAATCACTTTATTCTATATTTAATTGTTAAAAATGTACAGCATGCAAAACATAGGCAAACAAGTTTTCCTATGGCACCACATACAACTTTTGGATAAATTGTGAAGAAAATGAATGCACGTATCTTGTCATTTTATCAAAACTAAGTCATGCACCAAGAGATGAAGTCTTAAGTTTGGGGAAGTTTGTTAATTAGTAAGGGGTAGCTATGTCATACTAAAGCTATACTGAGGTCATTGTTTCAGTCAGATCCTTGTATGTGTTGCCTATTTTAAAGTCTATTCAACACATTAAGGCAGGGTTGTGAATTACAATTGGGGGGAAATCACTATTTTTAAGGTGACATGTATGTAAAGCTATCAAGTTTCAGCATTGTGATCCCCAAAACCACATTTTTTTTTATATACCCTGTTGCCCACTGAACTGTCACCTAAAGACACTGGTTTGTTGGGAATGTGACAAGATAATATTTAAATTAAACATTTACTATGCTACACAATCGACACCTTCCACAGTACAAAAAAGTGTTGGACATTGTTTGCAAACTACAAAAACCTTTCAAGATCATGTTAAAATTATTAAAGTATGATTAGAAGAGTACGGAATTTAAGGTTTTTGTGCAGGAATACAATAGGTTGCAGAGCTGCCACATTAGATTTTGGAATCAGGAATTTTGATCTGGAATCGGGGAGACTTGATTAGAATCGGGGAGAGATGTAAAAAAATAGCGAGCATTTCCATGTAAACAGCTAGGTCCCAAGAGGATACAGCGAATAGTTTTGCTTATCTCAAGATCAATTGAAAGATTCCCATGACCCCATGAACAAGAAGCTCCCCATGGCCCCCATTTAAAGAAACTGCAAGTAGGAAAACTTCGTCCATTTGGATTTTTTTATAAAATGATTATGAAAAGGGTGAAGTAAAAGTCAACTTTAAGGCTCCTAACTTGAAAAACGGAGCCACCTACATACTTATGAATTGCATCATGAGATAGAAGCTCTTTTTAAATAAAGCTTTCCTGAAACAAAAAATTGGAAATATTTTTAAAAAAATCTGACAGACCCCGTTTAGTGGTCTGTCAGTGGGAACATAGTACACAACCAGGCACTATAAGAATTATAACCTAACACTTAGCCATGAAGGGGGCAAACTAACGAGCATGAAAAGAGCAATACTAAACAGGCAAACAGCATAATCAACACAAGTCATCTCTTGAGGCCTATCTTGGCACCATGCACTTAAGTGTACTAAAAGGCTAATTTTAATTTAAGTATGTTTAAAAGATGTCTTTGCGACCGAAAGAAATAATATCTACTGCCAATATAGATTGCCTTATTAGCAGAATTAATAATAAACGTTAAACATGGAGGTCGCCATGTTCGGCATTGGTGACGTCGTTCGGCATTGGTTTGACGTTATGACTTGTAAGTCAATAGATACAAACAGTGTCTAAGAAAATGTCTAGGGTATCCTGGTCAGAAAATCGGATATATAGTGTGTCCAGTAGAAAAGCAGTAATGATCGATTAAAAACTGGGGCGGATTCTTGAAACAAAATATAGCTTGAAAAGGTTGGTTATGGCATTCACTGTCTTTCACTGGCTACCTATTCAAGACACAACTATGTACGTTTTATTTACCATCATGATTTCATTTTTCTCGTGGGCCGATTCAAGATGGCTCAATCATACTGCGAAGATGATTATAAACGTTTTACTTTGATATCATACATTTTTCGGACTGTAAGACATTCATGTGAACCACAAAATGTATGTATAAATATGTGAAGCGCAAATAAATTTTATTAGCTGGCATTTCGCTTTAATTGTAACCCACTGTAAGACACAGCATGTAGCAGTTAAGTTAAATATAAAAAATCTTGACGTGCTGGTTGCTGGTGCTGGTGGAGAAAAAACAATCTCTCAAACCATTTGAACAGACTTTGTATAGACTGGATTATGTTATAATCTTTTGTCTTTAGCAAAGACTTCAAATCCTTTTTGCCTAAAATTGTGTTTACTTCTTAATGTTTTGTTTCAATAAGTCAATTACGTTCTGTTTTGTACTTTTATTTTTACACTAGTGATGCATCCCTATAAAAAAAAAATTACATTAAGGTAATATTTCATGTTCTCAGTCAAGAGCAGAGAGTTCTGAATATATCTAGCCTTGGGAGGCCTATTCACAGATCATATAAGTACAAATATAGGTCCTCTTGGAGGCACATCCCCATCCAAACCATTGTACCCCCTGATTGATCTTGAACTTAAAGGAAATAGTGTCAGATTTTGTAAGCTTCAGTTTGACTTACTTCATAAAATTATATGTACATACATCCTGAATTCCCGGAAAAATAATACAATTTGATGACATTAACAAAAATAGGCATTTTAATTTTTGTTTTTTGACATACGAAGGAAAACGGGCGGATTTTCGCCACGGCTATTGATCAAAAGCGCCCAATTGGCTCTCCTCGGACGTCAAAGTGATGACCAAAAACATTGTGTTGACTCGAATTGTTATTGCTGCCACTGTAATATGATGATTAATGAAGTATATATTAAAATTTGAAATTTAATTTTTGCTTTTTTTAAGTTTTTTATTTTTTTCGTTGTGTTTTAATTATTATGAAGTGGCCAACCACTGCGATCTATGATGGTTCACAACGACGTAAAGTAGGGATGGTCATCACTTTGACGTCAGCATTTTGCCTTCGAGTGGGTTTGCGGAATCGATGTTGCGAGTAATATTGGGCGGAAAATTAAAAAGGGCAAAAACTCAAAAAAGTTGGACAATTTCAAACTTATTGTGATTTTATATGTAATCTACGTGACTTAAGCTTTCCATTCCCTACAAAATTTTCCAATATTCAGAATCATGACATTATTGCCTTTAACAAGAACCTCGCTGAAAGTAGCTCTGCTCCAGAGCCGACTTACCGTCATACCCAAAACCATGTCTACCGTCATGCCCAAACCCATGTCCTACGCCCCATGATAAAGGCACCGGCACGCATTGCTAGGATAGTAAATTACCTTCAGCGGCACTGGAACTGGGTAGTGCTAGTATATGGACTCGCGGGGTCTGTCTGCCTTGAAGCGGTATAATATTATTAAAACATATGCAGTTACAAATAACGGGACTTCAATATTTATAAGCAAGATGCTTTTTTAAAACAAATGAACAAGGGCTCTGACCAGAGCTAACTGAAAGCCCATGACTTAAACAAAATAAAATAGGTAATAACTGGGAATGTTTACCAAATTACAGAAGACAGTGGTACAACTTAACCATATTGATTGTGCTTAAATGGCTTAATAGACTGAAATATGCAGCACAAAGGCTGGTCAAATAACATGTCACCTCAAGTGGCTGACCATTTGCTGACCCCATTCATAGATTATTCTTCAACATTATTAGCCATTGACTAATTGATTTAACGAGAGCCCTCCTGTGGATATCTTTGCTTTGACAGAGAATTGCTTGATAGCGGCGATGCACTAAGTTTGCCGGACAACTGAGATGGTTTGTAAGTACAAGAGAGCAATGGATTGACAGTATTTAATAATGCATGCTTACACAGAAAACAAATGGGTGGGAGGGGTAATTTTGGAGTATATCATGTGGTGTGCAAAAGTTTCCACATTTTGCAAATGTTAAATCTTTCATAAACTTTGTATGGGAAGAAACAGATTTTTTTCTTAAAAAGTGGAAACACTATCTTTCAGGTCATAGAATGTTAAAAATATAAATCTATAAGAAAAGATCGACTTCGCCATGGTGTTTTTCCGGAGGCTGACATGTTGACCCAGGAGGTTCGCCATGCTAGAATGTGTTTTTTGTTGTTTTGTTACGTCTGATTCAGGTTGATCCCTTCCCATAGTGGACTTGCGATTTGCTCGGGGTTTATGTATTAACATTGTTCAAACTGCTAATAGATGATAAATTTCATTGAAATTGCCCCAAAAAAAATGTTTAAAAAAAGTTAGCGTTATTGCAATTCGGTGCGGGTGACATAGAGTACTACGTAAATTTAATAAATTGAGGGTACCTTCGTCGTCTCTGGGTACGTAGTTATATTCATGTTCGTGGCTTATTATGACATGCTCCCGTGAGTTTAACTTTTGATAATTCTATGTAAAATTAATTTATTTCTTGGTGATAAAAGAGAAACAACATGGAGACCTACTACAAAATATTTAAAGATGATTTATATATGTATTTTCTTTTATAAATGTTCAGAAGCTCATTAACGTAGTATTTTGACGCAATAAGCGGTGACCTTTGTTGTAGACGTCTATTCGTGTTCTGGTAAGTTTGACCTCGCTGCTTTTCGCTGGTGGCCCTAAACACTTTTGAACGGATATCAACATCGAGTGCATAACTATATGCAAAAGCGCTATGATCGGCATGGTACCAGTCTAAGTCCGAAACATGGTGGTACTGGTAATTACTACAGCAAATATTGGCGCAAACACTTCACAATTAACTGTGTCCGCAAACTTCATTTAATTGTGTCAATATGTGACATAAAAGTCCTGATAAAAATACAAACATAGCTGAAGTCCAGTGAAGCCAAAAACCAAAGTAATAAAATTTTTATTAAATTCCATAATGCCATCATTACCGGCTCATGATCGGTACAGACCAGTTAACAGCAATGTTGTAAACATTGTAGGCAGGGTATCTTGACAAGGTCGGCCTGATTCGTTACACACTGGGCTATTGTATCTGTTAGGAGTTATAATATATGGGACAGGACTATGGCCTAACGATGCGAGAATGGAGTCGCAGGCAACAAACGGAAGTGACGTAGGATGTTAAACTGGGTATATTAAAACAGGAGTTCATTTTGGTCTTTTACTCAAAAATATTCGCCAAAATAAAGACACTAAACAGAAAAAAACACCAGCAGATAAAAAAAAGAATCTTATGTTGTATTTTATGCATTATTTAAGGTTTTGCAATATTATTGCAATAACTGATTGTACTCTAGTGTTTTACAAGGGTGACATTCAACGTGAAACTCGGTGTATTAAAAATTGTGCAATTAGTCATATGTGGTTACTCTCACACACATTTTAAATTACCGTGCAATTTACAGAATACTGTAAAATATTAGAAAATTACAGGATCGTATTTCCTTTTCCCATCAGCGACTCGAAAATCCGGATGGGGGCGGACAATCTAAACATGACGTATCAGGTATTATGCACGTCGGAGATTTTGGCCTGAATTCATGCTCCAGGACCAGGACCCGTCTTATTATCTCATAGGCACTATCAATATTTTTCTACTTCATCCACAAAACTCTTGATGTTTTTATGATTCCAATCTCCAACTCTAAAACAAATAAAATCATAAACTAAATTTTGCTAATGGAGTGGGGATTTGAAACCACGACCTTTAGATAACAAGACGAGGGCCCACAGACACACGCCACGCCAATCCGAGCCGGCAGGGAAGTCGTTCTTTTGTAATACTTCCAAAGAAACATTTAACGGAATAAGCGCAACCATATAATGAAAGCGCCCCTATGAGACGAGTTGAAAATACCTGCTCATGGAGCATGAATTCGGGCCAAAATCGCCAAGAATCTATCGGTATGCCAGGCTATATCTGCAATAACAAAGCTCGTGTATTTTGTAAAAAGGGAGTTTCAATTGGTCATTATTTTACTCAACAAATATCATAGAAAGACAAACTATAAAATAAATAGATAAAAAACAAAAAGCAGTGGTAAAAAAGGAATAACCTACAAGCCTGTAAGTTTTGGCATTAGGCCTATGTTATTGATTTTTGCACCATGACTGCGAAGTTGTTTACAAGGGTGAATTAAACACCGATTTGACTTTTAAAATATTTCCTTTATCCCAATTTTTTGATATTGATTTCAATCTTGGGTTTAAGAGAGTAAATGAACATACATAATCGATATTGCAGTGGTCTCAAGTTTGGTTTGGTAGGGACGGAAGCGTGAGAAATCTGGAAGTAGGGCCCATAGTGATTTTGCCGAAAGAAAGGCCAATAGCTTTACCATGAGAGAGATTAAGTATGACAATTTTGCCATGTTTTTTTCTTGGAAATTTGGAAAAATGTTGCCAGTCCTTTTTTTTGGAAAAGTGGCCTTCTTAAGAGTGAGAAGATTGGAGGAAATGTTGACAGGAAAGCATTTTTTGGTGATGAGATGTTCCAAAAAGGAACCCATAGGGGGTTGATCCACTTGTAACAAAAAAGTCCACTTTTTCGACGGTCCACACTTCTTAAAAAAAACAAACAAATCTGCGTACGGCCCTGCCTAAGCAAGAGATAGGCATAGATTACATTAGACATATCATGATGATTAATCTCATTACAGTTTGTGTTTGAATCTTGCAGGCCTATTTTCCAATAAATAATTGGCCGCTTCATTCACCTTAAAGGTGGCGGCCCAGGGCACGTAGCAAGTTACATTATAAGGAGCATGTGGTTCGCAAAAGGCGCGGTCAGGGGGAAGTCAGTTCGGTCAAGGAAAAATTCGTCCTGATTGGAGGGCACCTAGCGTCCAAAAATGGCTCTTTTTGCCTCAAAATAACCTATTTTTGCCAAATTTTCTTCCAAGGCCCCCCCCCCCATATTTTCCCCCACGATTGACTAAGTCACTTCGTGGACCCTTTTCCTCCGACCCCAGCTACGTACTGAGGGGGTCTTTGGGGTACGAGAGTTCTTTGGGCTGGCTCATTGGCAGTAAACTTTCTCCTGGCCCATTATAGCTAATGTTGGAGAAAAATCATGATAGCCTCTTGACTTAGCACATTTGAAGCAGCTTGAGGCATTAGTGAACAACGAAAAGGCACCCCCCCCCGATAAAGAAGTCTGGTGCGGTGTCGCCACTGCCAGAGGAAAACAGAAACATGCAGACATGGCACAAGGAGCAAGGGTAGACTTACAGAATGCCAGTCTCTCTAGCTCTGCGCAAATTCTTGCTGCCTTTCGGGCACAAGATCCGGGGGGCAATCCCATCTTGGAAATTGCCTTATTTTTTTTTAAAGAGGGTCTTTGGGTGAAAATTTGGCCACATTTTCTAAAAAGTATAGGTCTGGGGTTATGATTCAAAATTGTCGAAAAAAAGGAGTCTTGGATTGATATGATGGGTAAAATTTTCAATAATTAATTACAGGGCCATTGGGTTGACAATGATGCTGGGTGAAACACAACCATTAAATACCTAAAACGTCAACTAAATGGGGAACGGAACACCCCCTCCCCTGTGTAACCCCTTGGACATGTAGCAAAGATTCCATCTATATGTTGTGGCTCTCGGCGCCCTTAGAGCTGCCCAGTGGCGTAGGCAGCAGTTATAGGGAGAAGAAAAAAGTGTTCGGGGGAAAATCAGCCCGGTCAGGGGAAAATTCGTCCCGACTGATACGTTTTCAGTATTTCACACAACATTTCTGATTGTACCGGACCTCGACTGTCTTTACCAAGAGGTTCCCTTGATTTACCTTTTTTATGAACACCGTTGAGTAGCCCTTTATCCTCCGCCCAGAACGAACTGTGGTTCTTTGGGAGTGCATGCGGGTTCCTTGGCTTGCACATAAATTTTTGCAGGAAATGTTCACCTGGCTTCATAAGCCATGTGAGATGGGGGCCTACAACTCGACAGCTCTTGACTTAAACACATTGAGGCACATAATAAGGCAAAATAAATAACTGAGAAAAGTTGGAGAAAAAATTGTATGTCTTTGAAGTTTGCATTATAGGAAGAATGATCAACCGGGATTAGTGACCCCTCCCATTCAAATCAGCTAGCGGAATAATAATAATAAAAAATTTTTGCAATTAATGTTCAACCTGGCTGCATAGCTATGTGAGATGGGGGCCTACCTCGACCGCTCTGACTTACCACATTTGGGGGCATACTAAGGCAAATAAATAAATGAGAAAAAGTTGGAGAAAATAATATGGTATGTCTTTGAAGTTTTGCATTTAGAAGACTGATCAACGGTGTATTGACCGCTCCCATTCAAATCAGGCTAGCGGTTGCCGCGCAAAGCGCGCGGCAACAGCTAGTAATAATAATAAACCACAAACACACCACCCCCCAACACACACACACACACACACAATGGCCCACCAGTGAGTGCGTGCATGACACTTACAGGCTAATACCAGGAAAAAAATCTGATGAAAAAATGGGCAAAGAGTTCCATGTACCCCTTCAAGTTCTACATGGTAATTTTTGTGAGGGGAAATAGGGTTGGGGTTTTTGTTAGTCTATGCCATTAATAAAAAAAAAAATTGGTTTGCTTGTAGAATTTTAAAGTGAGAAATTACCCAAACATAGAAAATTTTTTAAAAAATGAATTTCAAAATTATCAACAAGAGGAGTAGATTACTAAAATTTACCACATAAAATGTTTCTTTAGTATGACATTTTAATTTCAAATTTATTAAAGAATTTCAGAACATGAAAATAAGATTTGTAAACATGAATTAAATGGATAAAGTATGCTGATATGAATTCACTTGAAACCTAATGTTAATTAATATAGTGTATATGAGTAACTCAAATATTTAGACCATATCGAAAATATAAACCAGAATTCCCATATTAGAATCTCTGTGGGGTTACAAAAAGAACCTGCCAAATTTTATTTATCGCCCTATACGTGTTCCAAACACATTAAAGTTTTTTTTGTACATTTTCCTAAAAGCTGATATTTTACACCAGAAAGGTTTTTTCAATTGGGATTTTTTTAAATAATTTGCTTCTAAAATTGAGAGCCACGCGTGGTCCAGTGGACTCATGATAATTAGATTGTGAGTTCGAGCCCCGCCGTGGCCAACGTGTTGTGTCCCTAGGAAAGACGCTTTTTATTCTCGCTTGTCTCACTTCACCAGGTGTAATAAATGGGGAAGCAGTTAGGGGTAGTCATAACGTGTGCCGTTATAATTGGCTGCCAAATTTTCAATATGTGAAAAGTGACAATCCTAGTAACGCAGATAATTGGAAAAGTGCTTTGAGACATTGTGTAAAGTGCTATATAAATACTGCATTTATTTATTATTTAGTTTAAAATTATACTTGCATATATTTTGCATTCCAATTAATAAGATCTTTTACAAAAGTGTACTTATGTGATAACACCCAAAATAAGTTAGAAAAAAATTTGAAAAAAATGATTTTGTGTGTTTTCACCGAGTCATATCGGGACAGCATAAAAGAAATAACTTTACAACTAAAAATTAAACAACGTGACTTCAAGAAAAATAAACAGTTTCACTTATTCTGTTCTACAAGCCTCTTTTTGAATAAAACTAATCAGTTTACCAAAATTTTCAACAGAATTAAAACTCTCCATGACAATCAGAGAAAAACAAAGTGTGTGATAATAAATGATTTATTCTATGACCATCCGATATTGCCCCAGCAGCAACAGTTAATTCCATTCTAATAAAATTTTGCAGTAGTACATCATTGAACGATTTGAAAAGTTTGATGCCTATAGTATTCAAGGACAGTACTATCTTATGGAGGTGGGGATGTGTGTATAGTACATTTTGTAAATATTATCAGATCGTATAAATAATGACAATTACAACTAAGTTGGTATTCTCTTAAGT
Source organism: Ophioderma brevispina (assembly GCA_023653785.1). Taxonomy (NCBI): domain Eukaryota; kingdom Metazoa; phylum Echinodermata; class Ophiuroidea; order Amphilepidida; family Ophiodermatidae; genus Ophioderma; species Ophioderma brevispina. The sequence continues at coordinate 72,752 of JAMKCH010008206.1, forward strand.
ACCACAAACACAAAATACCTCAGTAAAGGCATGACAGTGTGAAACTGTGACTATTTCAATCAAGTGTTATCTCCAAGCCAACTAAAGTGGACCAAACACATTAACAATGGTTTGGCGTGCTGTGCACACAGTCTGTCTGGCATGGTGGGAGAACTTAATCCCTGATATAGAAATTCTGGACAAACCTTGAATACTTTTGGACCAAACCTAGAATTCCTTGCACATTTTGTGTGGATTGGAGTGACTTTTTTCAACCAGAATTTTGGAACAGGATTTTGGACAACCAGACACCAAATGACAAACCCAGACAATTCTGACAAAAATGGGAATTTCTGAGACATGGCTGATCCTATGTATCATATCAGAGCATGCAGTGCCAATGAAAATGACAGTATTTTGTAAAGAGCAAAGTACAAGGTTGATTTGGTAAGATGATGAAGTAGCACACTGAGATTCAAAGTTTATCGACGTCCGCATGACATGACCACAGACTGCGGAAGTATCAAGTTTTTCATTCATGGTATTAACGTAAGATTTTAAGTTGCCAGCTGCAACATTTTTTCAACAGATGTGCAAATGCTCAGTGACCTATACCACCCAATATGTACAACAAAAATGAGTATTAAACTCCCTTGATGAAATCAATATAAAGGAATCACATATATCTAACTTAAGCAAATGTAAAATGCAGTCACTACCATCACTTCATATGGTGCAAACAGTCATCACTACTATTGGTGCCAAACAGTTATGCTTGCAGTTATATGTATTCTTTCTCTTTCTCAGCAGCAAACCTATCTCACCGACAGGCTTCCAATGAATGGATCTTCTGGAAGCCTCTGTGCCAGATGAGAGAGAAGCTTTTCTCTAGAATTTCTCAATGCCAGCACCTGCATCAACAACATGCTCAACATCTGAAAGTTAGCCTGCTTGGTTTATGCGCATCTGTTCATCTCTGCAGAAAAATATGTCATAGAGAAACCATCACTTTAGACTTTGATCATGGGACATTTTCTGATATGCTTGGACTGGCGTATGTAAGAATCTCATAGCAAAGTTGCCAGGGTAATTTTGCACCTCTATTAAGCCTTTGAATCCCTTAGGCTTATCTGTCTGGGAATTGTGGACAAAGCAGTTGCTCAGGATCTCATTGGCAATAATCTTATGATGGGGGATCCTCCATGTCAATTCCTTTGGATCTTCCGAAAACCAAATTGCCTTGCCTTAGGTGAGATCATCCAAGGATAATCTCAGAGTTGGTAAGCATTCCTTTGAAGAAATCATTGGGAAGATCAGAATTGGGAATTAGGAAAAAGGCAAAAGCCAAATATCCCAAAGAGATTGCCATGGGAAGGGTTGAAACCATCTAATACAAGATAGCCTCTTACAAACGATATAGCACCAATTACCTTTCCTCATGAACTGCAAGCCCAAACTCAATCAAGCAATGGGAATGACCATGTTTAATTCTTCAACCATTGATCTTAGCACTTCGGCTTTCATGCTGTGATGGTTGGAGAACACATAACGAAAAAGAAAACAGCCTCTGCAGGATCTACCTTTCTGTCAACAAATGGATGGTTGCCCATTGGGTTTGGTACCCACCCCTCACCAGCACTGCGCTGTACAACCAGCATACAATGGAATATCTTGATTGCTGTTCTTTAGCTCAAGCGTCTTGACCAATTCTGGCTCTGCTCATCAATAAGGACCACCACTTGCCGAAGGTTTGTCTTATGGTACAAAGAATCAAGTCTCTCAGATAATTTGCCTGCATGAATGAGCTGCTATTGATTAGAGGAACATGGGTAAGAGGTGTAAATCCCAGAGTAGCCTCCTACCCAAGGTAGTCCCTCCTGCACGTGCTCGTGGAGTAGCACACAACTGCTGAAGTATGTTTTTGTACACAACAAATCAGAGTTGCATCAATGGGCTGTATAGAGACGCTTTGCATCAAACAGGCCAAAGTCGCAGTCAGACCATTTAAGAAGTCCACCAGCAAGGAATATGATTCTCCTAATGTAGCCTTGCTACTTGGATCATGAGAAATCTGATCTGTTACAGAATAGAATTTTTTTTTTTTTCTATTCTTCCTCATACAACAAGCATCTCATCATTAATGTCTGGATCAAAGTCCCATTGGAAACTGAAGCTTGTGATTGTTCCTGTCTCAAATTGAAGGGACATGGCAGTGATAGAGCTCATGCAAGAGCTTGCTTAAAGGTATCTGTGCTATGCAGTCAATATCAAACTGTTGACAGAGGTGGTATAGACTTGCCTGTTGGTCTTTGTCTTGCGGTCGATTGGCATTAATAAGGGACAAATGTAGTCCCTTAGTTTCTTCATTTCGATCTTGCAAGGAGCCGAGTCAAATGAACATGTACTGGCCAAGCCACCATACCAACAGTATACAACAACAAGGACTTCCTTTTGTTTTCACAATGTTGTGCGAGTTGCTTGCAATGGGCAATGTTTTAGTGGAAATTTGACCTTGAAAAACCATTCTCCGAAAGGGCCATGGTATATAATCCATCAGGTGTCTTATTCTTCTGACATACCCCTAGCAAAATCATATCCATTGTGATGCCATCAGAAAGAGAATCTTGACCTTTAGGTACATCTTTCAAAGAAGATCTCTCACTCTATCACCCCATCATTCTTATTTACAAAGCACTCAGAACACCTGATTCAAGACTGTCTGGATCAAAATCCCCACTTTAAAACCCATGGGAAATTCCCTAGAGCACCCAGGTATCGGTTTCAGAACTACACCGACTAACAACCAAAAAAGGAAAACTCTTGCAAGGACACCATTCACTCAACTGTGACTTGATAAGCTCCCAAATCTGCTGCAATCATTTGATATAAGTCTCCTTAGGTGATGTAGGATTTGCATCCAGCTGTCTCCAAACCATTTGATAATCCTTTGGTAGCCTTTCTTCTCGATAACAGCGATGAGAAGGACTGCAGTAAGTAATAACAGATGTTTTCTCGATGCAATAGACCACAAGGTATTCAGTTTTTTCGCATAGCATGGATATCCATTCTTACAACCCCGCGCTGCTTGGTATAGTGATCACTCCATACCGCCTGTCCTCTTGATAATTTCTGATATCTGTAAGGAGGCTTGTATGAAAAAAAGAATCCTCAGAAAAAGTGACTGATAATGCTCGTCATCTTTGGATCCTTAAGACCTACAAGGTCATGGGGTGGAGAAACTTTTTGGTGTGATAACCCTTATAGATGTGTAACTACATTGCGATCGGGAGTTGTTTCAAATTGAAACATGTCATTGACTGAATTTGTTTTTTTATCAAGGTATTCTGATTAAAGTACAAATTTCGGGATTTACTTTGAGGCTTTCTAAGCAGCTGATCAAATTGTCCGCAGTAAGCTTTCAGCAAGGCCTGCTTTCTTCTGTATATTTAATGCGTGCAAGGATTCTTTGACTTATGGTTTCTGTGTGGAGGTGGTGTGCTGAAAGGTGTTCCAGCCAAAAGGGGTTTGAGAAGGACTGGGAACTTGCTTTGGCAGGTATCATAACCAAATCAGAATCTTGAGGAATCAAGAAATGATGAAGCATCATTACTCACATTATCTAGTGCATTATCAAATGAGGGACCGTTGCTTTGGTGTTGTCTGTTTAACAAAAGTACTCTCCAGCTGAATCTTTTCCCAATGTAAACCACAAACTCTGTAGAATAAATTTGGCTAATTTTCCCACGCCACAACTGCCTGAATTTTAAAACAACTACCGCTATTTTCTTCAAATCGGTCAGCTAATTAGGCAGTTCATCTGGGTAAAGGTGCTTGCTCTGCATAGGATTGATGAGTGCGTTTTGTCAAGGAGTGCCCACAGCAACTTGAGAATCTAGTGCCAAAGGATGAATATCATCTGCAAAAAAGATGAGTGTTAGATCTTAATGTACTGGGAAAATAAGGATGAAGATGTTTGGCTGAGTGCAAGACTAACTAAACATGTTAAATGCTTTACTTCTGAGCTGGTTTCCTTATGTTGGCTTGGCAGATAAATAACAATTATGCCCCGTACCTCTTTATATGGCTGCAGCATGGCTTAAGGAAGGTGGGGAGTGATTATGTGAGATTTTGCCCACCACTTCTCCTGCGAGCATAAGTTACGACAATCGTTCCAGAGCTGGCGCATTCAATATATTGAGGCTGATGGATACAATAGCAGGATCAATTTATTCTGTAAAAAAAAAAATGTTATCAAAGATAGAATTGCCAAATCTGGCACACCAATCCTCCACTGGTCTTGTGGTTAGGTAGCTGACCTCATGATACAGTGGTTCTTGGGTTTTATATCAATTCCTGCTCTTAAATATATTAAAATTTTCATTAGTTTAGTTTATCAGGTTCGAGGTAAAATTCAAAGCCCAAAAAGATCAGAAAAAGAAATAGCTGCCCTTTGAGGTTAGTGAGGGAGACCTGCTAGGGGAAGCATGATTGATGGTCAAAAACTACTGCCTGAGGACGCTGGGCTTGCAAACATCCAGGCAGCATATGGCCGCTGATCTCAATTTTTATGATTGCTTATAGGGACAGCCCTGTATTTGTACTTTCAAAAAACTCTAATGTACATGGTTAAATTAGTTTAAGTGTAGGTTCTTCGACTACTTTTGAGCCCTTACAATTCAGCACTTGCAATGATTGGTAAAAGTTTATGAGCCCTAAATGTCAGGTGAAAGTTTATTCTGGAAAGTTGCCTCTGATTTGAATGGTCCATAAACTGTTACTTTTTATGTTGAATAAAACATTGGCCATAAAGTAAGATCAATGTAATCTCTTTTTGTGGGTCTAAACAACTATTTACTTTGCCCAAAATGAAATAGATGGATTTCTTCGTTATTATTTCTTCAAGTTCCTCACAAGATCATATTCAATTTAAAGGGGCAGCCAGAAAGGACATGATGTGATCATAAAAACCTCTTCTGTTTTACTCCTAATGCTATGGATGACCACAAAATAAACCTGTGACAAAAATTAGAACTTATTGAAAAACACTCTGCTATGAATCTTGTATAGTTCAGGCACGTATAGACACTTTGATATTTAATTGCCCAAACCTGGACATTTAATACGAAAGTCTTCTTCCTCTTTTGAGTACTACCCAAATGCCAAGTATGTGTTTCTAGCCTTGTGCATGATGTCAGAATATTTACACCCACGTCAAGAGAAGCGTCATTTGAGTCACGTGCACGCGTTAAAAAGAACTGTCGCTTCAGTCAGCAGAGGCGATTTAACTCATATGATGACAACAAAGTGCACGCTGACATCACTGCCACGGAGGGTTAGATGACACGGACTATAGTAGAGGCAAAACGGGTAGGGTGATCGTGGCCTGTTGGACTGCAGGTATTTGGAGATTGCGTTTTAAACTGGTCTTGTCTGGTGATGTTAATGATGTGCTGGTAGGAATTCAGTCAGTTAAAAGTTTTGGTAAACATTCTAGTTTGACGACAAAAAGATTGCTGCTTTATTACTTTCAAGATTGCTAGCAAGAAAGAAATGAATTTTATTTATTTAAAAGGGACATTCAGAAAATGTTTGTTAAGGGGCACCTCATTTTTTTGGACAAAAACCCAGAATGCATGTTTCAAAACACTACTTCCAATATTCCATTCATAGTCAATTACCTCTTGATGACTGGTGTAAATTCACACAATGGAATGATTATTCAAGTGCTAATTTCATCAGATACATGGTACCTCCAAAAACCCAAACTAATAGATTAACATGACTTGGGACATCATGAAATAACCTGGATGGAATGGTAAAGGTCACGGTATCTCCATCAGGCGAAGATTCTATTTGTGTCTTCCACACTGATAAGGCGCACCTTGAAATTTGAACCCCTTTCTTCTTCTTGGGGCAGCAGCCATTTAGAAAAAGACGTTTACAATATGCTGTTTACAGAGTGATCTGTTAAAAGCCACCACTTGCTTTATGGCCAGGGTTATTGCAGATTCTACGTTTCTAACTTTTCACTGTGCACACTAAATTTCTTGAGGATCATAAAGGAATACACCATATGTAAAATCAATATATACATGGTTTATTTTTTCACACCTTTATTCATATTATGTTAGCCTCATATTTCATATAGGCCATGGCAAAGTTCAAGATCACACATTAGACTTATGGAATAGCCTTTGTTGCTCTTTCACCAAACAAGAGATAGAATTAGACTTGGGTTTAGGATTAGGGTTTTGGTTTTAGAGCTGGTTTGACCTAATCAGAAAGCAACAGGAAAATGGGTTCTACTTAGTTGATGTGATTTTTTGCCTCAGCCTTTAATGCTTAATCATAGCCTTTACAAAATAAAATTGTACAGGCTTGAAGTGCATAATATAAGCGGAGTGTATGACTTTGACCCAGCAGATTCTTCGGGCCAATAGCCACTTCATTTTAAGCGTAAAATATATATTATTACTCATCATGTAATACATTAGGGTAATGGTCTGCTCTAAAGTCTAATCAAATTTAACTATGGGGCTTGACATGGTGTCCACAGGAAAATTCTCAAGAAAGGTTGTAACAAGTGTTCTTCGAACCAGGAGTCTTGCCATGTTTCAATCAGAATGGCAAACTATCACCAAATGCAAATTTCTCAAAAAATACAGCCTAGCTCAAAACATGTCCGCTGCCTATTTTGACCCAAATTTGACCCCTGCCACAAACCTTTAACCCCAACCTCATTTAATGTCACCCCTTCTTTCCATAATATTTCAATCCTTCTATGTTCAGATTATGTTACTAATTATATGGCCTCTCTTTAATACAAGCAATTTCTTTCTTTTACTTTAAGAGACTACTTTCCTAATGCTACCTTTGAAATCTACAGATGTTAAGGTCTCAGAAGTGGTCTAGTATGTTTGTCTGCTACACTACTGCACTTATTCTTCCTGAGAGCATCATCAAGATTGGCCACAGTTGCCTTGCTTCCACAGATAGAAACTACCATTTTGATAGTGCCTGGTATTTTTGCTCCGCCTAGGTCTTTGCCATTTCACTTTGATATTTCTATTTCGGTAGGTAGTGGATAACATTTCATGAGTGGATCGAAAGACAAATTTGCCAGCACTTCTTTGGTAATTGTCTGATGCTACTGCTTGACGAAGGTCTCAGATGGCTGGACAATCTGCAGATTCCTTCTGGTGAAACACTGAACAACTTTTATGTCAACTTATCTTTAATTTCGACCACATATTAACATACATTGTTTTCACAATAGCCCAGTTATACACAAATGGTAACATCGAAACTCCCTGTATCCCAATAATTTAGATTTCAGATATTGGTCTAAGTTATATTTGATATTATAATGTTTGTGTGAGTTTCTTGTGATGTGTGGGGGAATTGCCACTTTGTCTAATATCCCATTTCGTCTCATATCCAGATAGTCTAATTCAATTTTCTCAAATCACATCGTCTAATACCCACATACTCTAATTTCATGTTGTCTATTACCCATTTAGACTAAATATCTGTCGTCTAATCGCCACATCGGCTAATACCATTTCGTATAAGGGCCCAGTTGGTATAATCACTACCTGCTACAACCATTTCGTCTAATGCCATTTTGTATAATGCCCATTGGTCTAATCACCAGATTGGTCTAAAACCCATTCTGTCTGTCATTTCGTCTACGACAACTTGGTCTAATCACCAGTGTCTAAAACCATTGACTAATGCCATTTCGTCTAATGCCCATTTCGTCTACACCTCATTTTGTCTAATGCATATATAACGGGGCACATTTACAATATAAATAACCAAACAAAAAGAATGTTGCAAATTGTTACTTCCCAATTTCAGAACTTTCTACCTAGTTTTCTTAAACATTGCCCATTCACACATTTCAAACATAATTGTGATATGTTGAAATGAAGCAATAAGCCCAAATCAAAATCACCTTTTTCTCTTTTAAGTATTTCTGTAGCTAATACAAGGTAAGAAATCTATGAGTGTCTATTTGAACTTACTATTATGACAAAATATTGGGTGCCTCGAACTCTCGCTTGCACCCTTTAAATCAGCAAAAAATACAGGACAGGGTTATCTGCAGCTGCAGTGGATAACTTTGTGGTATGATAGAACGAATGTTGTTCAGCGAACCCTCCCTAAGCATAAAAGACGCTGGTAGCCTTCCACTACGTGTAGCTTTAGGTCTTAGGTTTTTTTCTCCATTCGTCTGATCCATTTTTTTCCTCGCTTTTTCATCCAACTATGTCTTTTCATTTTAGGTTTTAGGGCTGCTTCATTATTTTGGTGTTTTTATGGACATCCCTTAATTGTCTATGTTCACTATTGGCTTGTCCTGGCGGTATATAGCCAATTGTAAAAATAAAATGACGTTGACCTTTCATAATTTTATGCTTGTCAACAATTTGTTTGTTAACCCAGGAAACAGTTGTGCAATGTTGTTGTGTTAATGATTTTGTGGTGATGCATTTCTTTGTTTTCATCTTATTCTTATTAAATAAATAGCATTAACACAGCATTCGAGATTGACTGGCATATGTTGGCCAAAATGGTTAGAAAAAACTAATATTGAAAGACGTTTTCTTGAAAACAGCTTTTTCTAAGTCAAAAATGATAAGAAGGAAATACTACAAAAAGCACATTGGGTTTTTTTTTTTTGTGCTTTGTATGTACTAAGGGCGGGCTAATACTTACCTGACGTAGACTCAATACCAAATGCATCCTCTGGGGATGCAGAACCCCAACTATACTCCTAAAATAATACCCATACCCAAAAGGGTGTGGTTCCCCACATGGTGAATATTACCCACATGCACCACGCCCATCCATCGTTGCTCTCAGCTGACTCACCATAAAGGCGGAGTTAGCTCAGGGGGACTGGGATGGGCGGAGGTCTACGTTCAGGTAAGTATTCAGCCCGCCCTGAGTAACATACAAAGCACCAAGGTGTTTTGTAGTTACATGCGGGCTTAATACTTATTCTGACTTAGACTCAATACAAATTGCATCAACGTAAGACTAGCCGCCAAAGCAAAGGATGGAGGTGAGCGAATCAGAGCCCCGAAAAAGGGGGGACCACAAAGATAAAACAACAAAAAGAAAATAAATGAATATTAACAGTTTAGGGCCAAAGACTACGGTCAGAAAGTTGGCCTGGAAAAGGAAGGTATTAACACACTAAGCTTAAACCCAAAATGCGGTGAAGCTCCAATGATTAAGCACTGCAATAGAAAATGTGACCTACTCAGGACAAGACTCAAATTTACAGCTATGTCTCA
>JAMKCH010008207.1:0-33230 GCA_023653785.1 Ophioderma brevispina
CACTTCCTACAACATGTAATTGAATGGAGAGTCATATCTTTGAACACTGACGTTTTCTTCCTTTTCTGTCGATTCTTTAGTTGTAAAAAGTAACTGAGGATTATACAGATATATCCTTCACTTTTAAGCTATTTCTGCAAATTTAAAATATTTTATCTCATCCAGATGAATCGCTGAGGGTCTTTAAATTTGTATGCAGGACTCTTGACAATGCGACATGTTGCTCAAGAATCATTCTGAACCATTGTGGAAAATACCCTTTCCCATGTTTACCCCCTTAAACTAAATTCTAACATGATTTTTAGTGTCCTATGGCATCAAAAGAATTGTTACCAAAATGAAATATTGTTCTAAGGGGTTCGTTCAGAGGACATTGGATCAAAAGGAGTCGATCATAAAAAGTGGTTCAATTTGGTTGAAACATCTGAAATTTGTAGGACTTGCATTGCTGTAAGATTGATGCATATATCCCTATCAATAGTAATATGCACTCCACTTAAGGTAGGATTATCCGCTACAGTGTCATAGACAGATTTTGTTTAAACTTCAATGTGGGCAATGACAGAAACATGTATGCCAATTCTCAATCTTTTTGAAAACAAGTTTTGGAGATATTTCAATGTTTATGGTTTCAATTTTAGATTTGGCACTGTGCCAAATGGTCAAAAAATTATAGGCATATTTTGCAATTAAAAAAACAGTTGATTATCTGCAAGTGTAATATTATTTTTAATGTTTGCTAGTGATGATTGCATTTTTTCCCAATGCAAATTCAATAACGGTACTTGTTAAAACACGTTATTTCGTAGCAATTTAATTTCGCAATTCGCCTTAAGACCTTTCATCGCTAAATTAAATTGCCGCCAAATAAATGATGAATTACATAGTCTAACATAGCAGGTTGATTCAAATTAGTGAAATTAAATTGCCTTGCAAAAATAGATTTGCGAATTCGCTAAATTAAGTTGCCGTGAAAATTTAACTGATTACAGTATATGAAATTTAGGAAAACCCTCTGGTTATTATTCGAAGTTGAAGGTATTTGTATTTTTCTCAAAAATTAAACACTTCATAAACAAAATCTAGAAGAGAATTTAGATATTTCCTGAAGTTTGGATATATAGAGCCTTACCTTGTGGCTAGAAATAATTATGGAAATTTTGAATAAAGAAAAACCTAAATGAATCTAACCACAACATTTGTAGAACAATTTGACCTGAAGTTTTATTCTTTATGAACCATGTTTCAAATAAATCTACCTTAAAGAAAAATGTTTAAAAAAAAATTATCCATCACACAAATATCAAAGGCAAGAAAACAATAATTCGTCAATGGTTTTTCAGGGGAGTGCGGTACTTTAAGGTACCATTGTTTTTTTTTCAATATATCAACAACGGCAGGGTTTATTTGGACATCTCATTGTCCACATAACAAAGTCAATTCGCTGAGTACTTTTTATACAATCAATAAAATATATTTTTGGTATATAACAAAAACCTCGACAAAAATGCTACCAAAGCTGTTTAGTTTAAGACTACCTTAAATTGGCAATCAAATATTATTTTGCAGTCTCATTATGTGTTTAAAATGGGGGAACACGGCCTTGAATTCCTGCTTTTAAATGTTCTCTCTGTCATCAAAAGTGAGATTCAATTTTGAAATGAGCTAAGCAACCATACAGTAACCATAAAGTGGTTTTATGACCAGTCTCTTCTGTACATGAAATCAATGTTTTAATCAAAGGTCATGTTCCAATGTTTACTCAAACAGCCTACATTGTAGGGTGCCAGTTTATTGTTAAGTCATGAGATACTTTTTAACATCTTCAACCAAGGTCCATTTTCCATCTTGAGAAAAGACAATAGTTTTTTGGGTATATTTAATTTTCCAATTTGAAATGGACCATCATGTATTGTGATACTATTAAACAGGTCATTTCACATGTAATGTTCAATCATTGGCTGCTAAAAATAAATCACACCGACTTTGGTAACAATTCAAGGTCAATTCAAATTTACAATGCACTTTTACTTGCAACTTTGTCTACCAAAGTCAAATAAAACTGGCTCAGTCTTACACTTCGTCTTACGCGAGTCACGAATAAAATAGACATTCAACAGTTAGTGGACTTCTAAATATTTTTAACCTACATATTTAATCATTGGCTAAGAAGTTTTTGCAGGCTTTTAAATATGTGCCTTAAGGAGCATTTCGTGATTCGAAGCACCATTCTCGTTTCCACTCTTGCCATGCAGCTGAGTGTTACGTAACTTTGAGCAAAACAGGTCAGGCAAAAGCCCTGAGGTTGGCCGGATTAATCCTCCACAAGGCACACTGGATTGACGCTGACGATCCTCTAGCAAGAATTGTTGTCATCCCAGTACTTAGTGCTGCTTACTGTTAATGAGCAACAATTGCTGCGTTATTTCCAACCTTCTCCACGGTCCCATAGGCTACGGTTCGTGGTAATATTGTGCCGTTTTACGGACAGAACTAGAAAAGTTGCGAATGGTTCCTTACAGATTGCGACCGAAGCTCCCACTGATTAGTGGGGCCACACGTGAAACGGACCTAAAACTCACTGCTACCGACGGGTATTGCGGGCACTCGCGCGATGATCAAAAGTATCAACATCATTTTTTAGGTAAGTCGAGGGGACAGTCTGTGGATCACGAATGACCCCTTTAAGTTACCATTGAAAATTGTAACAAAAATCTTACACAAGAAACTCCCACACCAAACGGTAAAGTTTACCGAACAAAAACAACATCTTTTAAGCCTTTGCACCAAATTCCTGAGTTGATTTAAAATCCTGACACCTCTTCATCACTATTCTTTACCTAAACATCATTATGATACATGCTTTACACAATACATTCTTCAAAAATAAATCTCAATTATGAAATTGCAAAAATCTGATCCATCGATCTCTATCAATCCACTCCTTTATAGCCAGTGCAGGGTGACAGTGACTGTAATACTTAATGCCTCTGTTTTAACATTTAGCCATTTAAATATAGATCTGGACTCACACTTTAAAACCAAAGTGCCCTGATATTGGGAAACTGTAAAAATGGTGAGGCACTTGAAATTTATACCCCAAAACAAGATACTTGTCCATCTGAAGTCAGTGTTTTGCCAACCAAAAGAAAGTTCTTATAATCCTGCCTATAATGATTTTGTATGGCTAAAGAATTAACTTGCGTGCTTATTTATGCAGTGGCAACCCAGGCATTTAGCTTGCACCCAAGATAATCCATTGAGTGTAGCATCTTGTTTTCAACTAGTGGACTATCTTATGTCAGGGCTAGACTTTGGTTCTTGTTTTCAAGTGGAGTGCTTTGTCAATGGTTCTTAGCATTCCAGGATGCAACGTACGATATCCTTTACTTAAAGGGATACTTTGAAATGAGACACAGATCAGTGCCACTCATGGCTCGCCAGTCGAGATTTAAACCATTTTGTATCAGACATACGATCGTGGGCTGATTATATGCCATAAATAAAGCAAAAAAAAGTGCTCCAAAAGTGTACCTTGGTCCCTCTGCAATTCCTCATTGGAACTTTTACAGTGAATATGTTAAGTTTAAAAATGTTGAAACTCAGTTGGCGATCTTTAACATATGGGGCAAATCAGACCGGATTGGTGGATCGGCAGATACTACAAAAAAAAGAATCAGCCATCGGAAACCCTGGATCGGTTAATGTCTACAGTCTTGAGATAGTTCCTTGACAACTACATTACACAAGGAACTATCGCAAAAGGCACCAACACAGTTGCCATGCTGAGCATTAACCCTCTCAGTCACCTTTCTTACAATATCTCTGATTGGCTCATTGCATAACACACCATGTATAACATAATAAAACAGAGTAACCAATCAAAATAAACCTCCTATATGCACCTTTAAGCTTTTCTATGCACCCTTTTCTTAACATGTCTCTGATTGGCTATATAAACTCTATGAACAAACAAATCAAATTGGCTGGTACTATCCAAGAGGATATATCAACCCACTGTGCCCTGCAGGCCACTGGTCGCTTGAGTTAAAAGAAATCTACTTTTTCCCCAGTGTCAAAATTATGAAAATACATTTATAACAATATTAGAATCTTCACGAAAAATGTTTTCAAATGAGTCCAAGCAAGCTTAGGTCAGTGGTTTTTGAGATGGCTTTCCAATAAACTAGAAGCCATCCCAAAAGCTACGGATTTGCATGCTATATACACAAACAAATCTCCTATGGTTAAAATGGTTAACCCCTCCTGAAGTGTGAATTAAAATTAAGGGTCTACCACGTTCTTACAGTATCTCTGATTAGCTCTTTACAGTGATATACTATCATATTATAAGCACTGTGTAACCAATCAAAAGCGCCTATGTTAGGTATGCATCTTAAAGCATTTCTTACAATCTCTCTCATTGGTTATTGTTAGGGTTATATGGTTTAATTAGCCAATCAAATAGCCGTGAATACACAGGAAAGTAGGACTAGTAGTCTACGGGGGTGATTGATAAGTTCTAAGCCTAAGGTAGAAAGAGATATGCTACAAAGTTCAAATTTACACCGTCTACAGTTTCATTCTTCAAATGAAAATTCCAGAAGTTTCATGTGTATATCTGTTCTATTTTTTAACTTGCAGGTAATCAAACATTGAGAGTTTTGCCGGATCTATTGAAGCAATTACGTGAGAAAATTACAAAGTTGAGGGGTTCCTTTTTCATCTTTGGGAAGAGATAGTAGTCAGACGGTGCCAAATCGGGTGAATAGGCTGGATTTTCTACCAGATTGAAACCACACTGACGGATTGCAGTCATGGCTACCATAGACTTATGGACTGCGGCATTGTCATGATGGAAGAGCACTCCCGATGTCAGTTTTCCTCTCCTCAACTTTGTAATTTTCTCGCGTAATTGCTTCAATAGATCCGGCAAAACTCTCAATGTTTGATTACCTGCAAGTTAAAAAATAGAACAGATATACACATGAAACTTCTGGAATTTTCATTGAAGAATGAAACTGTAGACGGTGTAAATTTGAACTTTGTAGCATCTCTCTTTCTACCTTAGGCTTAGAACTTATCAATCACCCCTCGTAGTACTCGCACTAACAATCTACTCTTATCCCAAAAGTCAAGTATAACGATATGGTTTTCTTCTGCACTTAAAGGTGCAATGAGAGATTTTTGAGGCACCCAAATATTGTGTCATATAGTAGTTTCATACAGACTAGACACTCAATAAATTTTACCTTGTATTTGGCTACAGAAATGCCTTAAAAGAGAAAAAGGGTGACTCTGATTTGATTATATTTCAATATAAAACAGGCTGAATTTTGTATTTGCTCCTATACAAAATTAGAAATTTCAAAATTTTTGAACCAAAGAAACATTTCTCAGCTTAATCCTTTATGATAGGGATATTTTTGATGGAAAGCTTTACATCAGGGCAAAAATCAGTACTTTCGATTTTTTAGGGACACCTGATATGTGAAATCTCTCGTTGCACCTTTAAGACATGCAGGCAAGTGAACACAAAATCAGATCACAAAGTACTGTAAAAGTGATAATTTTCGCGTGTGTAATTTTTCGCGTTTCTGTAATTTTTAACATTTTGCTTGTTTTTAAATTCGCTCTTTTCAGCTATCCTACATAGACCTACACACAAAATAAAACATTTTCGCGAGTTTTTAATTTCGCGCTAGCTCAGAAGTGCGCGAAAAGCGCGAAAATTAATGTAGCGCGAAAATTTCCACTTTTACAGTATTTGTGCAACAGAAAATCAGGTTACAGAATATTTGTACTCTTCTAGATTTAAGTATTCTCTTACAATTAATTGTTAGGAGAATTTATCAAGTGGATTTGCAAGTTATAACTGCTAAAATACACTATGGTAAACTTTCAATTAAATTAAAAATCTCATGCCAGTTTTGATTTCCCAATATACTAACCCAAGCTAGTACCCGGCCTTTAATCAATCACTGCATGTCGGTATTCATTGTGTGCACGTGTATTAGGGAGCGGTCATTATTTATGCCAGGGGGAATGGAGGATTTCAACTTTTTTTCTGCAAAAATTTTTGCGTTCCCCCTCGCTTCCGTTCAAAAAATTCACACTCCCCCCTTGATGATGCTGATTTCCCCATTTAAAAGTTCATGTTCCCCTCTCTCTCGTTGATGACAAATTTCACATTCCCCCTCTTTTACAAAAATTTTTCGGGTTCCCCCTCAAATCCTCCATTCCCCCTGGCGTAAATAATGACCCCTCCCTTAGGAAACCTTGTGATTTTATCAGCTCTCTGTAATTTTATATTAATATCATTGCCCTTTTGGTAAGTGGCAAATAAAGATTTCATTTGTACCTTTTAGTAAAAGGCAAATAAAGATTTGACAATTTCAAATGTATATTATTACCATTAACCATGACATTCAAAGGCAAAGGATTTATGTATACAAATGCCTGTATTACAGGGGAAAACATACTATTTCTTCATGAAATCAATATAATTCACCTTTGCTTTTCTTAATCAAAAGGGCCATAAATATTTTCATTTTCTCCTCATGTGTTCACAGAACAGATTCATTAAAAAAATACTGGAAATATATTGTTTATTATAATATATAAAATTCCCAATCCAAGGCTGCAAACAATTTTGGTGTTATTTAAAAAAAGTCAAAATTCCTTTTTAGTCAGAAAGGGCTGTATAATAAAAGTCAACACCCACATGCCACCCACACATATCCTATACAGCCTTTTCTGTTCATAACAGGTCATTACTACTATTCAGACCGGCTGTACATATGTATTTCTTTTACCACTAAGGTTTTAATACTGTTGACAGCAATGCATTTCGTTGAGTGTAAGAAATTTGTATGTGCAATAGCTGCCATGTGATAAATCTGTGTGCTGCTATGTATTAGGATAACTCCATTTACAGGGACTTTTTAAGGAGAGTGAGAGCGATAGCTCCCCTACAACTCTCCTTAAGCACTTTGTAGGAAAGCGATTAAAGCTCCCCTTGGGAATTGGCTCTATTCATGATTAGCACTGGTATATGCCATGGAAAGCTCCCCTTAAAGCTCCCCTGTTATGACCAGGGGAGCTTTTTATGGAGCACCACCTTATTTTAAAAGTCAGTCCCTGCATTTATCTTTCCATGAGTCAGTGGCTCTTGAAATAGTTCAGGCAACTGGTATGGCATAAAGAACCATTTCAATAGCCACTGACCAAAGACTTGGTATAATAGTATATTTGATGGTAATTTGACAAATGGCAGCTATTGCACTTATGACCTTCTTGCATTCACATGATTTTCTGTATTTCTTGCAAGCATTTTATCTTGATAAATTACCAATATGTACAGGTGCCAGTTGTCAATTACAAAGGTTTATGTAATCAGCAATATGTTTTTTCACCAAAAATATCTCAATGCACCTGTTCAATTATATAAAGTACAACCAAATTTCAAATAGTTAAACTACTGTACATGTACACAGCATTTCTAGGAATACATTGTACTTGACATCATACGGACAACTGCAGTTACCATTTGCAGTAGTTAAAACAATGAAACATGAATTTGATTACTTTAAGTACCTTGTGTGTTGTATGGTTCACACAATATTCTCCAAAAATTGTATTTCCCAAATTTGTGTTGATTTAACCTACAGTGTATTGATCAAGTATCCTTATGAAAAATATATTTCTAAAACTTAGGTTGATTCAGATGATCCATGTCTGTGTTATGAGCAAATGTTAGTATTACAATGCCCCATAGGCTACTGTGTTTTGTGTATATCCATTTAGGAGGCACACAAAACCTATGTTAATACATTAACTGTTTAGATGATGTAAAATTAAAAAAAAAAAAAAAAAAAATCAGTGGCTCTTGAAATAGTTCAGGCAACTGGTATGGCATAAAGAACCATTTCAATAGCCACTGACCAAAGACTTGGTATAATAGTATATTTGATGGTAATTTGACAAATGGCAGCTATTGCACTTATGACCTTCTTGCATTCACATGATTTTCTGTATTTCTTGCAAGCATTTTATCTTGATAAATTACCAATCACAGCTGTTTGAAAGTCTCATTTATTATGACAAAACGAGAATAAAACAAAAAACATCAACGGCGACACACTTTTGACAACTGATTTGGAATATTTATGCCACTAACTATATTCTGTGTGAATTTGATGAAATTTCATTGCGGGCAAATATGATTTTTCATAAAAACCTAGTTTTACACGTCTTTCTATGGGAAATAGGCATATAGAGGGCGCTATAAAATACAAATTATGGCAAGATTCCTGCAATGGAATGAATTTTGCGGAGGTAATAGCTCTTGCATGTCCCTACTTATATCAGTTGTCAAAATTGTGTCGCCATTGTTTAAAATTGCTCTAAAAATAAAAGAGACAATTTGCACAGGCTCAAACAGCTGTGCAATATGTACAGGTGCCAGTTGTCAATTACAAAGGTTTATGTAATCAGCAATATGTTTTTTCACCAAAAATATCTCAACGCACCTGTTCAATTATATAAAGTACAACCAAATTTCAAATAGTTAAACTACTGTACATGTACACAGCATTTCTAGGAATACATTGTACTTGACATCATACGGACAACTGCAGTTACCATTTGCAGTAGTTAAAACAATGAAACATGAATTTGATTACTTTAAGTACTTTGTGTGTTGTATGGTTCAAACAATATTCTTCAAAAATTGTATTTCCCAAATTTGTGTTGATTTAACCTACAGTGTATTGATCAAGTATCCTTATGAAAAATATATTTCTACAACTTAGGTCGATTCAGATGATGCATGTCTGTGTTATGAGCAAATGTTAGTATTACAATGCCCCATAGGCTACTGTGTTTTGTGTATATCCATTTAGGAGGCACACAAAACCTATGTTAATACATTAACTGTTTAGATGATGTAAAATTAAAAAAAAAAAAAAAAAAAATCAGTGGCTCTTGAAATAGTTCAGGCAACTGGTATGGCATAAAGAACCATTTCAATAGCCACTGACCAAAGACTTGGTATAATAGTATATTTGATGGTAATTTGACAAATGGCAGCTATTGCACTTATGACCTTCTTGCATTCACATGATTTTCTGTATTTCTTGCAAGCATTTTATCTTGATAAATTACCAATCACAGCTGTTTGAAAGTCTCATTTATTATGACAAAACGAGAATAAAACAAAAAACATCAACGGCGACACACTTTTGACAACTGATTTGGAATATTTATGCCACTAACTATATTCTGTGTGAATTTGATGAAATTTCATTGCGGGCAAATATGATTTTTCATAAAAACCTAGTTTTACACGTCTTTCTATGGGAAATAGGCATATAGAGGGCGCTATAAAATACAAATTATGGCAAGATTCCTGCAATGGAATGAATTTTGCGGAGGTAATAGCTCTTGCATGTCCCTACTTATATCAGTTGTCAAAATTGTGTCGCCATTGTTTAAAATTGCTCTAAAAATAAAAGAGACAATTTGCACAGGCTCAAACAGCTGTGCAATATGTACAGGTGCCAGTTGTCAATTACAAAGGTTTATGTAATCAGCAATATGTTTTTTCACCAAAAATATCTCAACGCACCTGTTCAATTATATAAAGTACAACCAAATTTCAAATAGTTAAACTACTGTACATGTACACAGCATTTCTAGGAATACATTGTACTTGACATCATACGGACAACTGCAGTTACCATTTGCAGTAGTTAAAACAATGAAACATGAATTTGATTACTTTAAGTACTTTGTGTGTTGTATGGTTCAAACAATATTCTTCAAAAATTGTATTTCCCAAATTTGTGTTGATTTAACCTACAGTGTATTGATCAAGTATCCTTATGAAAAATATATTTCTACAACTTAGGTCGATTCAGATGATGCATGTCTGTGTTATGAGCAAATGTTAGTATTACAATGCCCCATAGGCTACTGTGTTTTGTGTATATCCATTTAGGAGGCACACAAAACCTATGTTAATACATTAACTGTTTAGATGATGTAAAATTGAAACTTTTTGTTTGGTAAGTCACTTGGCGACAAGGTTAAGGATTGCAAAAAGTCTCCTCTGGAGCCTATATCTGCACCAATCAGTTAGGCGAGATTCCCAGTTTCAGGAGCAAAGTATTGCCTCGGAGGAAAGCCTCCGACGGAACATGGCGCACGCAAAAATATCTTAGCTGGCACGCAATATTCACATTTTAATAAACAAACCTCACACGGAACATTTATAAGCCACACGGGAGAAATCTTTTATAGCCAATTAACAGTATTGATCGATCAATATCGTCTTTTTGTCTGGGATCACTCTTTGCCCTGGGGCCGTATATGGTCGCCGCTACATTTATCTCATTTGTAAACAGTTTATTTATTCATTGCACCACTTAAAATTTATGAGCCATCGATAATTGGGTTCGTCTGGAGACTGACAATAGGGCATTGAGTACCAATTATGGGATTACATTGCGTGTGAGGTTAACTTAAGTACCTCCATACGGAAAGGTCAGTGTTTATTTTAGATATACAAGACTCGCACGGAAGAATTTCATAACCCGTGCCCAAGTTAATCGTTCCCTCCGACGCAATATCTTCCTCGTGAAACTGGGAATCACGCCTTATGAAGTCATGGTACTACACTGTAATGTTAGATTACATTAGGCACAAGTGACCACTTTTCATGTTTAAATTATGCTTTTAATGCAGTTAGGCAGAAAAAAATCTGTGTGCACCACACATACACACTGCATTTGTTTGGCATATTAATGTATTAAATCTTGTGTGTCAACTTTTTATTTTATTTGCGGTCCTGTTATGAAAAATATATCTAATTGTCTGGACCAAAGAGTAACAATTTCAACCAAAGTAACAATCTGAATCAAAGTGTACATTGTAACAATCTGGATCAAAATGTAACAATCTAGACCAAAATATAACAAACTAGACCATAACATAAACAAGCTGGACCAAAGTAAAAACAAGCTGGACCAAAGTAAAAACAATCTGCACCAAAAGTGTAACAATGTGGACCAAAGGGTAACAATCTAAACCAAAACATAACAATCTGTACCAAAGTTAAACAATGTGGATCAAAGTATAACAATATTAATGCACCACTATATTAACAGGGTAAACAACAAGATTACTTAAGATATTCTGTAATCTTGAAATTTTGTGAACCTTGCCAAGTATTTTTCAAGATTGTACAAATTCAATTTCACATTTTTCACAATAGTGGTCCTGCTAGAAACACCTGTTAGGTCAGACAACTCAGCTGGTATAAAGTTGCCACATCACGACATCTTGGATCTGTATATATCACCCATCTGAGTGGATTCAATCGGATCACATATTTAAATGAGAATCAATAAATGATGCCTTGGGTATATGGCTTGACTGTTTTTCCAATAAATTCCGAAGTTAATTTTGTTATTTAGTATGTTCAAGGTAGTCCAAAATTTAAATCTGAACCCCCCCCCCAAAAAAAAAAATATGATAAAATAAAATGCAGAAAGTATGATTATTACTTTTCATTACATTTCTGGAAGAAAAAAGCTTTGTTAATGTTTATTGTTTAAAAAAAAATAATAATAATAATAGAGATTGCTCTGGACGACCTCAAATTATGTATCCGATTAATTTGCCCCATGACTGCTCTGGTTATATAACACAACTGATTGAAGCCAAATAATTTTGTGATATCATGGGATTCCTGGAAAATACAATTGGCAGTGGTGAGAGAGAACAATATAATCTTTCAGCATCCCTGCATGCATTGTTTTAAAGATATGACTGCTAATTTCAGCCAAATACAAATATCATGTTACAGTTTAAATACTTTGTTCATATGCAAAAACAAAAATATTACAACAACGGAACCACACAGGCCTGCAAAAAGTTCCTGGGAGGATGGAGCCATGCATATTCCCAATAGGTATCCAAATTTCCCATTTCTTTAAAATGTATAAATTCTTAAAATATAAACAAGACAAAATTCCAGGTTCTAAATTTTTTGGCAGGTCTGGAAATGAAACTTCTAAAAAATTATCAAGAATTAATGATATACAATGATGTATGTATTGCACAAAACATTTCCTATTTCAAGAGAGAAAGAAACAAAAAGTAAAACAAAACAAATACAAAATACATTTGTGTATATAGATAACACCACCATAAAATCAAAAAAGTTTTATAAAATGAAACAAACCACCTTTATATAATTTGAAGGGTTATTCAAATTTTACTCTCAAAAGTTCTTAAATTTCTGTTCTCAAAACAAGAATATGGTATTCAAAGTATTTCTAATAAGCCTGTATCAGCATTACATCCATTCATCTTCAACAAGGCTACAATACAAAGTAAATAAATTCTGTTGGGAACTATAGCCTTCTATTTTTTCAGTGATGAGAAGAGTCAAGCTCCCAAGTCGGTTAAATCCTATATTTAAGTCACACAATTTTAGTCTTCCATTGCCATAACCTGCATAACTCTCAAAGGAAGACTTTGTCAGAGGCTAGCTCTGACTCTTGCTTACATGAAGGACAAACCATAGACCTTTTCAAATACATGTATATACCATTGTACCTAAATAAATGTACACAATCTTTGTATGCTTGCTTACATTCGTAAGCATTTGCCAGTAACAAGCATCGTACAAAGGCGACATCAGTCCAAAGAGTCGAGTCTTAACAACTGCATGTTTAATATGCCCATTATAATGGATGCTTTATATCGTCGTCAAGTTCAGCAACTTCAGTTTGAAAAGATCTATTGATCATAGAAGAAACACATGGATAACCTGCCAGCTTCAGATGATTCCATGCTTGCACTGGTCAAAATACAACTGTGATAGTCTTTGGCACAGGCATGAAATATAACCAATTTCACCCTTGTTTTCAAAAGCTCAAGCTTTGTATACATGTTCTCAAAACTATACGCATGATGCTGAGCATAAGGTTACACTGCGTACATACATGTACATGTAGATGTATCAACTTTTATTTCAAATCAGTTGACTTGTCAAATATATCTTAAAATAGTACCAATTGCATCACATTTTACAACAGATTTTTTGTAGTTAACTTTTTTGATATGTTTGAGTTCTCACAATAATGGTGAAGTATTTGCAATGTGCAATAGGTTAATAACAGATAGCAAGCTGGTATGCCACACTTTTAAAACAGCAAACCCAACCAAGCCCAACAAGTGCAGCCCTTCATTGCCTTCATCACACTTCTTTACAAAGCAATAATGGGTCATTTTAAGCAATAATGGGTCATTTTAAGCAATAATGGGGCATTTTAAGCAATAATGGGGCATTTTAAGCAATAATGCCACATTTAAAGCAATAATGGGGCATTTTAAGCAATAATGGGGCATTTCGGACTTAAAACCAAAGTTGGTGAACATTTGAATGCATAAACCTGTTTTTATGAGCAAAATCAGACAAAGGTTTGTTTTTGTGATATTTCTCCATAAATCATCCATTATTGCTTAAATAAGTCTGAGTTGAGGATATCTTTATTTCCTGTTTTATAAGAACTCTCAAATGTATTATAATATCTGCACAAAGAACCATGTGTAGAAGATACACAATGAAATTACAATTTCCAACTTTTTCATGTCTTCTTAATCAATTTCAAGCACTGGTTTCTTTTATGTATTGAATACATGCTGGGCTCACTTTCTTAACTATTACAAAAAAATATATAAAAGGCTGTAACTCATCAAACTGCGATGAATAATATCCAGTTGTCATAACGTAAAAACCACAAAAGTGATTTGTCACATTTAAGAGCACAGATTGGGCTTAATAATACAGGGTGAGTCAAAAAAAACTTGACCCAGATTGTGTCCGCCATTTTGAATTTTTAAATAATTAATACCTGACATATGTGGTATCATCGGAAAGGCTGTTTCATTATCTTTTATTTGCTGCAAATATAATTCAAATCGGTTAAGTATAGGCCGAGTTACAGTCTTTTGAATCAAGTAGTCAGCTTTTCACCCTGTCCACGGATTCCCATTTGAATGCACGGCGGCCAACTAAGCAAATGACTCCCCAAAATGATGATAAGGGTTTGTCACTGTTTATGTCAAATAAAGTGATATCTTAAAGGTGTAAAAGCCAGTGATAATGGTAAGTTTTATTTGTAACACTTTTTTCAAGATGTGGCATATTTTGGTCTACAAATAAAGACAATGCTTTAAACCTCAAAGGTTGTCATCGATGTATGTTCCTTCATATGGTATGATTCATTCAACTCCTCCAGAAATTGATAAATGTATCAAGTTACTTTATTTTCAAATGATTGTAATGAGTGATGAGGACGTAGAAACGTTAACATGGCATCGATGGTAAATCTTGACTGCATTTTGTGAATTTAAATAGCGTCACATTTATTCTGCAGTCAATAAATAGACCAATTTTCTTCTGGACACTGATTTCCTTCGTTGAACGCCGTTCATTTTAATGTGAATCCGTGGACAGAGCGCAAAACCGAGTAATTGATTCAAACGACTTTAGCTGCGTCTACATCTAACCGATGTGAATGATTTTACATCAGATTAAAGATAATGAACTAAGCTTTCAGACGATACCACATACGTTAGATATATGTTACTCAAAAATTCAAAATGGCGGACACAATCAGGGTCAAGTTTTTTTTTACTCACCCTGTATTTGTAAATTTATTCATTTTTTTATTCAGAGAAAGGGCTCATTTCTAGTACAGTGCACATAGCAAAATTATTCATACTTAAAGGTGCGTGTTCCGATTGTCTTTGGGAAGTAGTATTGATTTTGATATCATATGAAAGGCTGTATTCTTCTCATTGTTGTCCTGAAATTTAAGCACTCAAATCTATTTCATTCCCAAGATATAAACAAAAAAATGCCATTTTAATGGTTAACCATCAATATTAGCAGTTTTGAAGAGGGCTTTGTAATATGCATTAGTGCTTCTACCATAAAAACTGCAAGTTTGTTTCTCATGGTACTTGATGGGGCATAGGTGCAAGTGCCAGGCTCTCATATCAAGCATTGAACACAAATCGGAACAAGCACCTTTAAAGGACAAGTTATACATCATATTAGTAAATCTTACACTACTCTTTCAATATCCTTATAATTAGCACTGAAAACTCAAATAAAAAATTACATTACTGTAATAAGTTAAAATTTTGCCAACGGAATACAATCAGGAATATGATTGACTATGTCACCCGTTTGCACTAGTTTTGAACTGAATCAAATTTGTTCACAACCTGGCCGACATCAAATTGCAGCATCTTTGCTGATACATTCCTAGCTTTTCATCAAGGCATTGTGTTTTATTTTCATTTGGTCAAACAAATGTGATACTAACATCTGGCGGCATCGTTTTATGTTACTGTCGGGCATTTGTCTTGTGGTTAAAGAAAGGGTTCACTTGACAGATAATGTTGGCATGAGCAACCAATCCCGGGGGGCCACTTGTATTCAAAGGTGGATATGATGCGTGAACAAGAAAACGCGTAAAAAGGGTATCTTTTTTCCCAACAGGCGATGTACGCGCGTACATTGATTAGGGTGTCAAAAACAGCAAAATGTGGAAAAAAGGGTATGTTTTTTACTAAAACCTGAAATTGTGATCTACTTGTAATACTCAAATTAAGCAGAGATCAAAAATATTGTAAAGCAAAGCAAGATAATAAAGGTATATTAACGACACAATGTATTGCTTACTTGTTTCGGGTACCAAAACTTACAAAAATACTTCTTTAGTGTAGCAAAATCAGACAAAATACTTGTTTAGGGTATAATTTTTAGTCGGTGAAAATACGTGTTTAGGGTGCATTTTGGAAGTCCATGTTCACGCATCATATCCACCTTTGAATACAAGTGCCCCCCCGGGGCAACCAATCCCCCATATGATGACCACATAATACTTTGATTGGTACATTATGCTTGCACAGAACTGAGCCCTCTTTGCGCAAAGACGCCTCGACCCAGCTTGGCTGAGGGTTTCACCCTAGACTCCGGCGATCACGGTTGAGCCATCTTTGACAAAGACTAAGACATTCCCTCCATTTATGGACAATACAAGTGTTGTGTGCTTTTCAAACTGTGACCAAAACAGGTAGTTGGAATTTTTAAATGTGGCCACAACACAGGTGTTTTAAAATAAGATTTGCTTGCACCTATGCATACTCTTTATTCAACTAAATTGAGTCCAAACTTCTTGGGACTAGAGCGAAGTGGGGAATCTGATGCTCTTTCATCTCTTGTAAGGTTTGGATGGAGTTTCCTTAAACACAAAATAGTCACCGTGACAAAATACTGACAATCTACAATACCACAAGCAGCTAGCTAAACCCAGCCGATTACAGCTCGTTGCATCTTATGTACTGTAGTTCTTACAGTGATAACATCACATCAATTAAATGCAAGTAATTATTCTTTTATCCTTGAGCATTCAAGAAATTGTCAAAATACAAAATAGTTTCCTAATTGGTTACCATTTGAAAACAGGATGTGCTTGCCTACTGTTTACATTTTAATTTCTTTATTACAAATCGACAAGTCGATTTAAAACTATAGCAACTTCTTGAGCACATACGGTAGGCTTTAAGAATGCAAATTACAAGTACATCAGCGCATGATCAAAAAAACAATGTAATGGTGCAAATGAAGGATGTATCAGGTTTTTGTTTTTAGTCTCCATCACAAAGCTGAATGGGTCTCCCAGGAAAGGGACTGGACTTTAAGAGGAGTGAGAGCTTATGCTCCCCTACAGCTTCATAAGCACTATGTAGGCAGACCCACGCGATTTTAAAGCTCCCATGGGAATCTTGCTCTATCAATGGGTAGCCACTGGTATATGCCATAAGAAGCTCCCCTTAAAGATCCCCCGGATATGACCAGGGGAGCTTTTTACTGCGCACCACCTTATTTGAAAGTCAGTCCCTGGTCTCCTATAACCTATAAGTGGACCTTTCAACATATTCAGATGTCCTTAAAATATTTGCTAAAGCACTTATTTTTGTACTGATTTTGTAAAGCTTTGACAAACCAATCCCCATTGAAATGGACGTATGGTAAGATTTCTTTGGCACAAACATGGAATTTTTTTCATTAGGTTTGAAGCAAATATGAAATTCAAGCATTTCATTTTTAGATTGAAATATAACCAAACAAAAATTTGTTTTAATTTTCCCCAAAAAATAAACTTTTTTCATTTTCAAAACCAGTTTGTTAGCCAAATTATAACAAAGCTCAGGAATCTATTGGGTTTCAAATCTAATGAACTCACTTCATATGACACAATACTCTAAATGCTTTGAAATTCTCTCAATGCACTTTTAAAGGGACATAATGGCATAACAAAATTGACATAATGAACAGGACCCTTACGAAATCACTTCCACGATTTGTTAAAACCTTTGGATGTTTACATTCTGTAAAAACGGAAAGTTCCCCGGGGGGGGGGGGGGTGGCATTTTGTGGCAATTTATGGAATGTGTACAACCGAATTTGTAAAATGTACTTATAAATTATGCCATGAAAATACGCAATTTTCAGCAACATTTTAAATGTGAGCAAAATATCAGAGAGGGAATATTGAGTCCATCCCACAACCACCGTTTTGAGCAATTTTTCACCTTAGTAAGGTCATGTGATCCCTCATAAATCCTACTTTTAACACATTAAATCCCGACTTTAACACTCACGTTAGCCCACAAGCATTAGTACTTAGGCAATTCTTAGCATGATCATGAACTGTCCTTGTGTCTTTTTCTCAACTTTTTGAATCTTTTTAATCCCTAAAACTCCTACAGTATAGGCACGTTTCAATGCCGTATGGGATTGGTTCAAAATACCCTCTGGCAAAATATGTGTATAATGACGCCTCATACAGGATATCTATAGGTTTACACAACCCGTCTATTATGATGAAATACATTTCCCGCAATTGCTTACTTCAACCTGAACTCCCATAAATCATCATTGAAACTTTCCTGTAATATGATTGACAACCACTAAGTGAGATCACGGTTATTTGTCATAGTATGGCCACACTGCAAATCTCTTCCTATACATTGCCCATTTTTGTGTTTTTTTCTGTCTTCAACTAACAATTCAGCCAACTATATACGGCAGAGGGCCACTGAGAGTGAATTCATAGTTCATATTTAAAAGCAAAACAATTTTAAGACACATGGACATTGCAAAGTCTCTGTGCCATAAATATGTCATGTAAATGTTTAATACCTGTTAAATGTAAGTTGTAGAAAATGGTATAAAATTACTTGTTTGTAAAAGTTGATTCTTTGCATGGGTATTTCTAAATGATTTTTAAAACTTTTTTCTAGAAAAGACAAGTACATGTACAAATGCTTACATATTTAAGGCCTAAACATGTTACGTTTGTTTACCGTAACCCAACCAAAAAAATTAAAAAACACAAGGGGTCAGTATAAAAAGCACCCCAATTTGGGAAGTTTGGGTGTTTTGAACAAAGTAAGAGAAAATGTACCCAAAAATCACACAATATGGGTGCTTTAGAATCATAAGAAAAACTCAGCTTAAGTCTATTAAAATACCAACCAACCATTTTGAAGCTTTTCCAGATATAATTACTGTAACAGTCAAAAGCAAACTCTCAGTAAAAGAAAAAAAACACCTAATGAGTTTTTGGTCCATTACGGCAAACATACAATTTTGTTTGTTATGCCTAAGCAATAAAACGAATACCAATTGCATTAAGATATCATGTAATATGTGTCGTTTGCACTAAATGATAATTTATCATAGTGTGTTTACATTCCTTACAATACCAGATTGTTTAGACAGCTCTAAAAAAATGTTTATTTACTGGGACGCAAACTAAAAATCATAGAAATCTGAGCAGATTTCACACCATCTCTTTATTTGGAAGGTCACAATTTCCAACCAAATTCCAAAATTTCCTTAAAAAGTATCTTCCCTAATTCCACATTTCTTTTCTTGGCTGCTTGATGACGGACTCAAAAATATAGAGGTTATTTTTTAATAACCCTTGTGCTCTGCTGATGACTGTTAGTTGCCAAGAGATTTAAATCCAGCTTAAGGGAAGGTTGTATATTACAAAAGGTTCAAATGTTTCTTATCATAACATTGGTTGGACATATATAATAGTACACATTTTTAGAAGGGAAAATGATGCAAGGAAGAAGCAAGAAGTATAATATCTGTTGATGTGACTGATTGATCTGTTGATGTGACTGATTGTGGCTTTAACAGATTAGAAAAGTAACTCTTGATATTGGTCTTATGATTAAAATCAACAAAAGTAAAAAAAAAAAACATCAATTTTGAAAATATGCAAAATTATGCACAAAAATGGCAGAATGGCAGAGGTTTGAAATTTTCTTTAAAACTGATCTTATAGTAGTAGTAGTAGTAGTAAAGTAAAACCAAAGTTTTAAATCTGGTTTTGAACAGCTTTGGGAATCCATGCATATTTCCTTTCTAAAATTAAGTACATCACATTTTGTACATGACCACTATTGTCAATGCTCAGAATCACTTCAAACCATTATACAGGGTGACCCCAAAATTTCAACGCATGCATGACCATACAATTGTATATTATGCATTGTCACAGGTAGTTTCTTTTGTAACCCGGCAATATACAGCTCCCCCGTAACAGTGGTGTTCTATTGCAAAAATTACATAAATCCTAGGAATGCTTAATTGCTTGACAATTCCCTTGTACACCATAGCAACCGTGTGAATTCTATCAATAAATTTGCCAATGATACTTCATTTGCAAACAAGTTTGGACTTATATGGTTACAATGAGTTTTGATCTAGATCAGTAATAAAACACATTACCCACATTATTACATTTCTGTTCTATAAACAATCTACATTAAGTACAATGTAGTTCAAATATTATAAACCCTTTAAGTCAAGTCTACCATGTTGGTGGAAATTCTGAATTGTTTTCAGAATTTCCCCAAGTCATATTTTACTAAATATAATCAAATTTGCAAATCAAAACTTTGCAATTGAATCATCAAATAGTCAACTGTTTTTACAGTTTGTAAAAAAGAAAACATTTTGCGGCAAAATTCGCAGTAATATTTTTAAGTACTAAATCACAAAAATAAGTCTTCATGGTTAAAGTTGGGTGCCAGCCCCGTACCATGTACTGTACAAAACAATTTTAACAATATTTTTTTCCTTTCATTCTTCTATATTTCAAAAACAAATATAAATATATACATTTCACCAGTACAAATATAGACTTCTGGAAATAAACTCCAAGAAGTTGTAAAAAAATCAATTGTGGAAAAGAGATGATAATCTGGAAGCGTCAATGTTTTTGAGATTCGATTTGGTCAATTCAATAAAGTTCAAAGACCAAAAAAATGCAATTTGTAAAAAACCCGGGGAAGATTAAGCGAGAATGGTAATGATGCTTTAGCTCATGAATCGATTATGTGAGAATGTTATTAATGATGCTTCAGCTTTTGTTCATGTTACATACATGTCATGAACTCATGAAATATTCTCTATCTGGGTAAATGATGTGATTTGAAAAAAAAACTTTCATTTTCACAGCTGCAGTGTTTGCCATCCTCTTACTGCAATCTAATTTCAAAACCACCATATCTGATGATAAAATTGCATCCTACATAAATTAGACTAAAAGAATACTACATCATCTGCTATGCTACATGGAGGTCATTCTATCAAGCACCCTCCCCCTCCCCCCCCCCAAAAAAAAATAGGGCACCTTTACATCAACATACTATCAAATTAAAACTACAATAATTTCTGGAATATTAGTGCCCCGGTGCCAAAATAAGCTGAAATTGATACAATAGATGTATGGCTTCACTTTCAACATTTAAATGACGCATGTATTCAAATGTATTCTAAGGCTAGATGACCTTATAGTGTCATCAGATTGATTGAAATCTACTACATCATCATCTATTGTCACTTGTCTGATGTAAATTTGAGTTGAGAGCCACAGTATGCATACTGCCAAACACAGTGGCTCCAAGACAAAATCCGCAATTCTTATCATTGACCAATCAATGATCAATCTTGATACTATGGGTTGCTTAATTCACCTACTCCCACATCCGCAAAAAGTTATGCTAATTATGACTAAAAAGTTGTGTGTGAGCCACTTACAAAATGACTGAAAGATCAAATATGTAAACTAACAAATACATAAGTTTAACCGCCTCCAAAATCAAATTTGTGCCAAGGATCCTTAAAAAAACAAAAAAAATCTTGATTTTTGGCAGTAAGAGGATGGCAGCCGATGTACTCCAGGAGATGAACTTTTGCAATTCCACAATGCACCGCAATTAAGAAGCAAAAAGCAGAAATCAACACCCCTTCGCAGCTCACCAAAAGACCCAAACACTTGTTATTTAGAACGGTGACTCGCCAAATTTCAAAACGCTCGCATAATTTGTTGTCAGCCATACACTTCTTTTTCCTGCAGTACTGGTAAAAGTTGAGTACAGTGCACCACGGATTGTCAAAGACATCCTCCATTTTACTGTATAATTGGAAATTTTGTACAATTCATTCTGTATTTTGCCAATTTTAAAATGTTTCACTTGTTTTTCATGAAAATAAATGCAGTGCAAAAATTTCCATTTTACTGTATTTCAAATTTGATAACCCTTTACACAAACAGGAGTAAAGTTGACTCCAAAAGTAATTTTGGTACTTTTTCTACAAAATTATCAAAATTTATATAAACTGCCACGACCATATTTGGAATCGGCACAAAAAATGCATTCAAATGAGTCCAAACAAGCCTAGTCTTAGATAAGCAGTTCTTGTTACTTCTTCCCAAATTTCTGAAAGACATTTACAAAAATATCGCCTGTGTGTGCTAAAATCTGCTATAACCGCAGTCCAATTAAAACAAGGAATCTAATCCATTTGATCAATCAAGCTTGTATTCCACAAAAGAGTAGATTGAGACCAGTGGCGGCGCCACGGGGGATGGGGGGTTTTTGCCCCCCCCCCCAATTTTTTTCTTTCCCCTAGTTTGCCCCCCTGGCCGTGGGTCCAAAAATCACCAAATATTGGGAAAAATTTGCGATTTTGGGCCAAAATTGGTTAAAAATCTATATATTTGATACTTTGCGCCCCCCTCCAGAATTTCACTTTTTCCCCCAAAATTTCACTTTTCCCTCCGTTTTCCCCCCTGAAAAAGAGGTCTGGTACCGCCACTGATTGTGACCTGTACTTCATTGCCATTGTTAGCTTAATCTTCCTTCTCTGCAATACTCCAACAGTTGAGGTATTCTCTATATGGTGCATACAGTATACATTTTGAACGTGGATCTCCTGTTTTTCATTAATTCCAATGTGTTGTACTTAAACAATTAAATGTGTTGTATACTTTTACAAGTTAAATACATTTGATGTGGGAATAGAAGAAACCTACTGAAATTTAAACCTACTGGATGCTGGTTTTAATTACCCAGAAGAGACGAACTAACATTGGTTGATACAATTATTCATCTTTATTAACATACTTCAAACAAGGTCTACTGCACTGTACTTGTAACTCATACATGAATTACTTTGAGCCACCCACATTGTTTTAACTCTAAAGCCAAACCATCAAATATTTAATTTCCACGGGTAGAAAGAAAACCTGGCGGGTCTCACTTTGGCGTGGGTAGGGATGTGCGGCGCGAGTTGTTACCGGGGGGAAAAAAGAAATGCATCATGGCTGAATATCACATTCCCTTCTCACTTCTCCTGTGGAGATGTGAAGGAAAGACACTACCTAGATATGATCATGGGGATTTTAAATCTATTTACAAGACACTTTTTAGGAATCTCTTAATAGGAAAAATCAAACCATCAAGGCCTGTGACAAAATCATATTCCCTCTTACAAATAATTTCAAAATTTGGCAGTATGTAAAATTCTGCTTGTTTTAAAGATGTATAAGTACCTCAAAATGTATGTTCATTATATTTTCTAGAAAATTAATTAAGAATGTTCTACTCAATTGAGTTCTGCATTTTTTTTTTACATTTAAAGGTGTATTTGTGTTTTTAGCACCCTCTGTAAATTGTTTGCTTCACTAGATCTCCTGGAGACAGTACTTCCCACATTTTTACTTGAATTGTGACCAGTGTTTTGGGATTTGAGCAAAAGATTGCAATACGTCTACAAGGGGGCCATTAGCTGTAATTTTTATTTGATTACAGGGGGACAGTCATTACTAAAAGTGTTTGTTTCTAGCACGATGACTTGAATGCATGTCAGATTGGGAATGCATAATAATAAGGCTAATAGTTCAAATGATACAAAAA
The DNA here is from genome assembly GCA_023653785.1 of Ophioderma brevispina. Classification (NCBI taxonomy): domain Eukaryota; kingdom Metazoa; phylum Echinodermata; class Ophiuroidea; order Amphilepidida; family Ophiodermatidae; genus Ophioderma; species Ophioderma brevispina. The sequence goes on from JAMKCH010008207.1 coordinate 23,374, forward strand.
AAAAACTCAACTTTTTTGAGGTAAGTTTGGGGGATGAGGGCTGTCGGCTGTGGATTCACGAAATTGCCCCTTTAAAATTATGGGACCAAAAATACTCATGCCAAAATGTTAATTCTTTTATATGCATCTATATTTGGGGAAGATATACAGATATTGTAATCCAAATGTGTATACCATGTAATGTTATATTGACTCTTGTACATTATGTGAGTGTGTATGCGTGTGTATGTGTGGTTTTGTTTTTGAGGCATGCATGTAGTAATTTTTCAAAGATTCAAATATTCGGGGACTGCAGAAGCAACACAACCTAGGCACAAAATGTATGGTTCGAGGGCATACTTGCTTTGTTTTTTTTTTTTTTTTTAATGGAGGACAATTTATTTTCAGGAATTAACAAAATATGACTGAAAAATGTCACCTTTTATTCTTAATTGCTTTGAGATTTGAATTAGCAGAAGAAAACAATTCCAGAGGTAGGTGTCATTAGCAATCGCCAAATCACTCTAATGATTTCACTCGATATTTGAAAATGAATCACAAACTGGCTCAGAAAACTTAGTAGTATAGCCAGGAGCTCCCTGGGGTCCTAGCCTCTATGGTATTATCAAATACAGGCCAATGACTAGAAATAGATGTGATGGCATTTCAACCAAGCTGAAATTATTTTGGTCGGTTATTAATTTGCCCAAATGTTGTGGCTCGAAATGTTCAAAACCTCCAAAAAGTGTGGGGAAAATATATATAAAATTCCCTGGAAACTTCTTTGTTTTTAATTTAAGGGAACTCATTCTCAGTTTATACTATAAGTTGTGGTTTGTGATTTTTTGTGCCAATTGCTATTTTTATTTTTAATTGGTTGCACTTATTAAAATTCCACAAATTTGCATGTCCTAAAACAGAGTCCTTACACAAAATCAATTATTCAAGCATTTTTATTTTCAGCGAAAAAAGCTGGTGGCCTTCTGATACTTTGCCAATTTTTTAACTGTTCTGATCGTTTCATGTTGTTTGTTTTATACTTTTGGGTGTTCTAAATTTCACAATTGTCAGCTTTCTTACCCAGACCTGTACAACAAGATTTTTTTCAGCAGCTCTAGCAAAATAATAGTGCAACACATTTCCATTTTACAAAATTTCTGAGCTGGGTACTTCTTAATCTCCCACGATTTTTAAAAATATCTACATGGTTAACAGGGAAAAACCAAGGGTCGGGGAAAATAACCTTAGAGCAGAGTCATTCATCCGCAAACATGATAGAAAAAACCTTACTGTACTGGGGTGGTTAAAGATATATCTGCAATTCTTAATGGAAAATTCAAGCTGGAATGAAGTCTAAAGGGTGTTGTTGCATGGAAAAGCTCCAAGTCTGACATTTGGAAAATATATAAAAGGGTTAGGCAGGGTGGAAATAAGTGTGTTAATGGTTTGGTTAAGTTTTAGAAGTTGAAGGTTAATGGTTTTACATTATGATTTGATTAGGTTAAAAGGCATGCATGTGAGATTTTGGTGGGGTAGGGAGGAAGAGGGAGGAGGAGAGAAGGGGGGAGGAAAGAGGAAAGGAGGAGGGATGGAGGAGGGCAGGAGGTTAGAATGAAAGAGGAGATGGGAGGGGGAGAGTGAGAGTGAGAGTTGAGAGTGAGGTAGGGGGAGTAGATAGGAGGAGAGGGGAAGAGGAGAGGGGAGAAGGCGAATGGAGGAGGAGAGGAGAGGAGAGGGAGAGGAGAGGCGAGGGAGGCCAGAGGAGAGGAGAGGAGAGGAGAGGAGGAAAGGAGGGAAGAGAGGAGAGGATGAGGGGTTGAAGAGGAGGGAGGGGAGACGGAGAGAGAGTGATGTGATTGTGTCTTTATGCGTGCGCGCATGAGTGCGTGCATGCATGAGTGTGTGCGTGCATGGTGTGGTGCGTGGCATGTGTGTGTGTGCGTGAATGTGTGTGTGTGTGTGTGAGTGCATGTCTTTGTGTGTGTCAAGTATGACTATGGAGTGCCTGTGAATTAAAGGAGAATTCCAAGGTTTTTCAAAGAAAAATGTAAATTAGTGTAATTTTAAAAAATCAGATAAGCAGACTTAAAAAGGTGTAAAGTGGCAAGAAATGACGATGCTTGTATAGTGTCCTATACTGTATAGCCATATTACGTGGATATTTGCAGGTGTTTTTTTTCTTTTTATCCAATTTTTTTGAAATTGCCAACATTTGCTGGTTTAATACTTTAACAAGTCATAATTTAAATATTTGGATATTAATACATTTTCATATCTTTCATGTAAACACCCACATTGATTCACTAAATCTGTGAAAATATAGCCACTGCAAAATAATAACTCACACGTGAGTAATACAACCTCTTCATGTCAGCTCTCTACAACTTGCACAACCTCATCCTCAAGGCCACAGTTGAATTACCTTTACTCATCAGTAACCAGAAGCAATCAGTCCATTTGAATTCTGGGCATGAGTTTAAATACCCAATATGCAAAACAATCGGGTTCACATGCACATACATATACAATTCACCCAACTATGTCCTTGGGAGATGAGGATTCAGCAGTGTCTGAGTGGAATGCAGTTACCGTGGTAATTCTTGGCAGAAATTCCAAGATCTGTCTGTCATTCTTTGGGCTAATTGCTGCATCCAGGAAGTCACTTCTATTTGTAGGTTTCTCCTTGACCCCAAACTGACCTTTTTATAGTGTATTTACCACAACATGAAGCACAACTTTGACTTTCTCTGTGTTGACTCAATGGAAATACCTCATGAGGTCATGGCCTCATGTTATAGTGAATGCAGAACTGACCTTTTTATAGCATATTCACCACAACATGAAGCACAACTTTGACTTTCTCTGTGTTGACTCATCGGAAAGAGCCACATGAGGTCATGGAATCATGTTATAGTGAATGCAGTACAGCTCTCATCTTATGAATCAGAAAGAAAAACATTACATTTTCGTATTACCTTGTTATAACATTAGACATGTATTAACCCCATGTTTCGATAAGCCGATTATCTATCGATTAAAGTTCTATTCAAAAATTACAATTTCATAACTCATATTTCTACACTTTTATCTCTCCTTCAGGCAACTTTTAAAATTAAAAAAAAAACATGTAGAGATGTGAATTATTACTCATTGAAAAAATCAATAAAGTTGAAATACATATTTTTCTTGATCGTAGTACAATATTTGTAAAATGGTAAACTTCACACACAGTATTTTTACAAATTAATGGCACTCCGTTGGCCTCGCACTGCTTGAAGTAGTTAAATCGATGATTCGGATCAGAGCTCAAAATCACCAGTACCATCGTAAAAAATGATGAAACAAAAAAAAAACCCTTGTTCTCCAACCAAGACCCTTACCCATCACTGTCAATACGACTTACTGGAAGCATGCGGAATTCGTGTCCTGTCGGACATCATCAAGCACATTTTGTTTACCCATTTTAAGCACAAGAAGTTCAAGCCCTGATTTTCAGTGATTTTTTTGTTTCTTTATACAATACACATATTTGTAAAGACAATGTAACAAAACAAGTGCAAAAAATGTAAAACATGGTTACGATGTCACAATCGGCTTTTGTCAGCTGAATATACACACTGTATACAAAGATCAATGTCTGTATTAAATCCAAACGACCGCGTTTGAAGATCAATAAATCGTTAACAATCAAATACACATGGAAAAAAGTCACAATTTCAACAGTGGCCAAGAAAATTGACACAGATCATCCTGTCTGTTGAATCAGTATCACAAATTTTACGTGTAAAAATTAACAATTTTTTTTTCTGCTCATACTGAACATGGTGAAAAATAACATTATATATACGGCTCAAGTGCCTTCTGCATGTAGCAGGGTTTTTCATATTTTTCTTACACAACTGGAGGACAAATTCCTTAAAAGATTTTAACAAAATAGGATTATTATACTTCCAATCAAACATGTATAAACATTGTAGACAAAAAATGTCTGAGTTTGCTTACAGAATGTACAAATATTGCACTGAATGTACCTGTACCAACAGCATCCCTATCATGATTAAGTAAAACCTGATGGTTCGATCCATTCCCGCTACTCGAACAAGGCACCTTTACTGACTCTGATGCATAGCTTAGTCCACGTACCACTGAGCAAAATCCACTTCTTAGGTTATCAGAATTGTCCAAATGGCCTGTCCAATGTGAAGCTTGTTTGTACGTAATTCTTACAGCATATGGACCACATTCTGATTTGTCCCTCTACAGACGTACTAAATTTTCAACAACTCATTAAGATTTCTTGCCTTTGCACACTTTCGTGTTAACGGGGGAAAAGTACTCTTCCCATAAAATAAACTAAGAGTAAAACTGCTTAACTTTTATGCAATTTAGCTCAGATCCTAATTGAAAATAACTCTTTGCTTCCAGACTTTAAAAGAGTGGAATTACCCTATTTCTGTTTTACTCTGCTCGTGCGAGTGGTACAGGTACAAGACAATGATGCCACAATTATAGGTCGCATGGAAAAAAATTATTGTGGTCTCTTAATCATTTTCAAGCTGCCTTCTTGCTTCTCATCAGCATTCATCGTCAAAGTCGCCCATGAAGGGAACCACCACGCCCCAAAAAATCAATGTGCCCTTAAGCTGCCTCTAGGTATCTAATACATCAGCTGCATCAAATACATGGTTAAAAAACCATTTCTTCAAACCTCAAATAAATACTTCAAAAATTGCTTCAACCTGAGCCGCCACCGCCGGTAGATTTAGATTCCTCGGTTACTTTGCCGTTACCAGTGCTCTCCGTCGCTAAAGCAGATTTTGGGCTAGGAGCTGTCACAGTAACCGAGGTTGTCGTGGTCATGGTACCACTAGATGTGCCAGACGATGTTGTGCTGGGGTTTACTCCTGTGTTAGGACTGGTACTAGCTGGGCAACTTGAAGGAACTGATACTGGAGGAGCTGCTGGAGAACCACCAGAGGCAGTATCATGACAGGTGTCGCCCCCTCCATGCTTGCGGCGTTTGTGGTCTTCTAGTTCTGATGCGGTTTTGAAGCGTCTCTTCTTGCAGAGGTCACACTTGTAGGCCTTCCAACCAGTAAGGGTGAAGTAATCAAAACTTCCATCTGGATTGTAACTGTGCTTGATCTTCTCCTCTTCGTCACGGTCAAGTTTACGTTTGCGTTCGGGGATCTCGCGATAAATGTTGAAAGTGGACTTTCGACTTCGCCTACGAAGGTCGCTGTCTTTGTCACTGGCATCGGTCGGGGCTCCCTGTGCACCATTTTGTTCCTCAGTCCAGATGGGCACTGATTTGTCACGTGCCGTGTACAGAGTGTTGGTTCCTTCCATAACTTGCTGTACCTGACGTGTGATATCATCAGCTTGAGCCAAATCTTGGCTGGATTCTGAACTGATTCCTTGACCGCCACCTTTTCGATGGGGATTGGCAGTGGAGTTGTGACCCTCCGATGCAGACCGCTCCATGCTGCGGAATCTCTTATGATGGAATACATGCTGGTGTTCGGTACCATTTTTCTGACCTGATGGCGGTGAACTTTCCACACTATTTTCTCTCTGACCCATCACTGGGAATGGAGGCGATGAATGACCCCAAGGCATTCTTTGAGCTATATCTGGTACCCCTCTGCGTTGTGTCCATGGATGTTGCCATGACGGATTCGGATGAACGCCCTCGACTCCTGGCATACTTCCAACATGAAAAGAGTTTCTTCTGCGTTTGGTGGCATTACTGTTACTACTATCATTACTTTGTAAAGCCTGGTATAGAACAGATCCTTCCATGGAACTACTCTGATCAGTAGCTCTACTTTCATCTGCTTGAGGGGTTCCTTGAGATGGGGGCTCATCTTGTGAAGCCAATGACCTTTGACTTTGATTTGGAAACCGCCAATACTTCGACGCACCTGCATCTACAGACAAGGACTGATAGACTAGTCCTGGGTATGGGTGCCATCCAGACTGTACGTGAGACCCATACGATGGACGATCTCTATCAGCGGTAGCACCCGGAACCCTAACAGCAGCCATCGCAGGGTACTCTGAATTCAGGCCACTGTAAAGCGCCCTGGTATCCCCTTCACTGATGCTAAAGCTCCGTGGTCTACCAGCTCTCTGTAGCCCTGTCATACCTGGGAAAGCCCCCGGGCTGCTGCCAATATCCAGCGAGAGAGGAGTGGATGGGTCAGCATTTCGCTTTTCTGTACTTTCCAGCATTTGATTGGCCATCTCTCTAAAGGTAAGTCTGTGTGAGCGATTCCGTGTCTCTGCTTGGGTAACTGGTGGTACCTCAGCTGTCGGTCTGGTAGAAGCTGTTGCTGCTGCTACCGCTGCTGCTGTAGCAGCTGTATCTTCCGGTTCCCTTCCATCGGTCTGCCCATACCTGCCTTCTTCTATACTCTCTTGTCTATGTATAGACATCAACCTTCCCCCTAATCCCTGTTTAGATTTATACACAGGTGATTTCTGACTAGGCATCCTCGGGTCGGGAGGAGTAGCCGCCGAAGCAGATTCTTGCTGTGCGCGAACCCTATCGGCCGCCTCAGGCGGGGTCCCCGATGAGTAATTTGAATCCTCGCCTACTTCGAAGCTACTCTGCCTTATGATGTAAGATGTAAAACTTGGCTGTACCGGCCTAGCTAAAGCTAATTCATTCTCCATATCCCCTTTTTCTGTTGGACTAAGTGCAATAGTAGTAGACCTATTTAACATTCTAGATGCTCTACTTACTACAGGCTCATGACTATTACTACCTGTAACAGGCGAAACCCTAGCCTGGGGGTCTACATTACAACCTGGGGCTTGTCTCGGCGCCGTCTCAATGTGCAGCTGATCGGGAGAATCCACGCTGATTCTTGGTGGAAAATACCGCCGCACTGGACTCACTGGCTCTGCTTTGATGTAATCCTGGTTGGCTTGTCGCTGGATAGGCGTCTCCCCGGGTGCAAGCTCTTTTGCTGGCTGAGTGCCGACGATCTCACAATCATCTTGGGAGCTGCTGCTGGGATGGCAGGAGCCGTTGCTTAAGGTGTTATTGAGGGCTTGCTCTGCTGAATGTTTGCGTGTCACCTTGCCAATGGACATTTGAAGAGAAGAGCTTCCATTATGCTCCTAAAACGAAACAAAACAAAAAAAAATTAACAGAGTTTATAGTCTGCATACCTTTTACTTAGAACATTACCATTGAACAATTGTAAAAAGATGTGACCCAAGAACCCCAAGCAAATGATGGGTACTGCTTTACCCCTCCTCCCCCCCATCCCTATTCATCCCCGTCCTCCACCGCATCCACGCTACCACGGGACCATCCATTGAGAAAATGTTCTCACTATACCTCGCACCAAATGGGTCTATTTTTCCAGAAAATCAAAATTTGTCCCTCCTTACACACATTTATCCCATTATTCCCCAATATTAACCTTGTGGTTCAATAACTTGTGAATCAAAATTCTTCCCAATGACCAAGACGACCAAAAACCTATCCCCCCCCCCCCGAGACGAATAACAGAAGATTCTTAACAGCTGTGAGAACTGGAAGCAATTTCATTGGCCGACGCCCACGTTCAATTCGACAATTGTTAAAACCCAGGTAGTTACGCCTGCGTATTGAGTTATTTGGAGGTGGAAGGCTCGCATCTTACCGCAGTTGCTACTTCGCGCACGCCTGCAAACATTGCGCTCCCGTTCCATATGATCGCTGCATTCAACAGTTGTTCGATGTTAATCATGGGTGGTGGTGGCAGTCCTTTTTGCTGTATTTAAGCGGGTAAAGTATCACCGAAATGGGTTAGGATGACCATAATGTTAAAGGAGAACCCGATACAACGTATAATATTAAACACTAGTACACTCTAAATAATTATTGATCAACATAGCGAGTGGTTGCATAGAAAAACACGAATTATATAACCCCTAACAATGAATTAAAACCATCTCTAGTTGACCATGTGCTATTAAAATTCACGCTAGTGTAAAACGTGTTATACGATACGGACCGCCACGTGTGCGTAATACATGCCAGTAGGAAATACACATTATGAAAGATCAAACGGTGATAGGTGTATGACTCTACTGTGCGTCGTTATCGCATAAACAAATAAGTATCCCATATACACTAGAGCGATTTCAAATAGCGCGTGTCAGACCAAACATGTTTTTAATTCGTTTTATGGTTAGTATATTTCCATTTCCCAATGAAACCACTCCATGTGTTCAATAATGTTTTTATTAACGTGATTATGTGTTGTAAGTTATTCTTGAGACAGGTTCTCCTTTAAAGCTCTTTAAGAATGAGAATAAAGGTATTATTGGGAACCGGTACTCTCTTTATGACGAAGTGAAACCGGCGAACCATTATTTTTGGTGGAAGAACTCGGCCTCGGCCTGGGGCCTAGTTCGTGACCACTTTAAAATAATGGTCTCGCCTTGGTTTCAATTCGTCGTAAAAGAGTACGGGTCCCAAAATCATTACCTTTATTCTCTAAAAGACACCCCGTGCCACGCACATAAAACTACTGTTTAGAGGGCAAATTCTTAGTTTTATGTCATGTATGATTTAGGTTATTAACTGTGTATTTTTTTTGCCTTGAAGAATGGGACAAATCCAATGACCATGTTGCTTCAATTTGATGCTTGTCCAATGCACTCGCTCCCACGAAGATCATGCAAAAAAAAAACGCAACAAAATTGGAGTGAATTGATATGAGCCCTCACGCCCTGTCGGAAGAAGTAAATGTGCCGGTATTACGGCTCCGAAATATAAATTTGAGCAATATTGGCAGTGGCGTAACACAGTAAATGTATGCACCTTTAAACTTTATAATGTACGATTTCCACAAATCATATATTTATGGGACATTTTTCCAAACTTTTTGTTACATAGGCTTAATGGCAAGATCGTAACAATGGCCAACTTGGGGAGAAAAAACTTTTGCAAAGAAATCTAATTTCAAAGTTGTCTCGGCCCAATGTGCTTTTGTGACGATTGTCCATGCATGAAAGCTAAATTATAAGGTTTATTTATATTTGCAACTTTCAGCACTATAAGAGCAGTATATTGGAATTTTAAATTGTATAGAAAAATTACAAACCCTGATGAAAATTACCTTCGCACCACCAATTGGAGTGCAGTAAAGCTTTTGCACTCGCTTCGTCCCTGTTGAATAGACAAAATAAGGCTGAATAAAAGAATATATTACTGTTGGGGTTTGAAAAAAAAGTGAGGAAGGGTTTATTTTTTATCCCCTGGCCTAAAAGGTCATGGGGGATTTTGAAACAGTGGATTCCTTCTATGTGTGTGCTGTGTTCCATTTGGGTGAGTTGTTGGATAGCCAGTACCAACGAACTTCTGTTGCCTAAAGGTTTGCAACGAGAGATTTCCACATATCAGGTGTCCCTTAAAATTCGAAGTACTGATTTTTGCCCGACCCCGAAGTAAAGCTTTCCATCAAAATATAGCCCCAGATGAAAAGATTAAGCAGGGGGGGGAATGTTATTTGGTACAAAAATTGTGAAATTTTTAATTAATGTTTTACTTAAAATTACAAGCAAATAAAAAAAAAACATTTTTTTCTCTCTTTTAAAAACATTTCTTGTAGCGAAATACAATGCAAGAAATCTATTGAGTGCTAATCTATATGAAATTACTATTAGGAAACAATATTGGGGTGCCTCAAAATCACTCGTTGCAACTTCAAAGTAAAAGATTTCAGCAAGCGCTGTCAAAAAAATTCATTAATTTTGATATTTTTCTAAACAAAACATTCAGATGTGAGTGTTTCTCCCACCCACTCCAAAAGGTACGAGAACAGCCAAGGTACGGAGAACCAAGCCCAAAATGCAAAGGAAAAGGAAGGATTGGT